>CAJQZM010025844.1:0-42211 GCA_907164665.1 Colias nastes
ACAATCGAATAACCAAATAATAGATTTTTACAAATGTTCAGTATACACAACAAATAACACGAATATTAGCGCAACAAGATTTTACGGTTGCCGTCGAAAATATAAATTTACACGAACAATATCGTAAGTGACATTACTGACCAGAGCTTGATCTACACAAGTATAGTAAAATGCATCCAGCTAAATTATAACGAAGCCCTTGGGACTACCTAAATTTTGTTGAAATAACCAGATAGCTGAAAAAATTAGCTTGCATATGCGATATTAAAAGTCTCTGATACTTGTTGTTTATAGAAGTTATTAAGGAAAAATGGTTTTTTATTTTTCCTGAACATTTACACTTTTACGATTACCGGATTATTCGCGGGGGGCGTCGATATGAATGAATACGCAAAGGAATGCGGCGCACGCGACTCTCACGCACACATGTATACAATGTCGTTAACACGGCCAAATACATTGGCACGTGAAACTAGTTATTTGGTACACACATACAAAATTGAGCGTCTGCTTACACACAAACTCATTTGCATGTACATATTTGGTATATTCGTAGACAAAAGCTTTAAAATTCATTAATTAATAAAATAGTTCTCTGCTGCAATTACTTTTTTTTTCATTGATAGAAAATAAGCGAAGATTGGAGAAATAAGTATCAAAATGAAAAGAAATAATTAACTTCACATTTCAGTAGCTTACTTTTCAAAAAGTGAATACATGAATGAAATCATTGTACATTAATAATTAAATTCGAATATATTAATTATTAAGATACAAATTAATAAATGCACATCTCTATCCGACTGTACCCACTCTTTTGAATGGCGTCGCGCGTCGAGATTACTATTTGCCCGTTATTTGTCTCAATGAATGGTGTCTGGAACGTTCACCGTCACACGATATCTTAGAAAAATATATACAAGATGAAGATTATAGAGTTCAAAATCATGTGCGCATCGGCCGCGTAAAGTTTAAATTGAAAGCCTTTAGAGCCTTCGCGCATGAGCCGTGGTATCGTGCGCAAAACGCAAGTTGATTGATGTTGTGTGTGTTTCGCGAGGATAAAAATATCGCAATCATTTGATGTTTTGCAAAAGTAAATATAGATTACTATGAATTCAAAATATATCTAACTTGAAAAATATTTCTTCAGTAAAATCGACATATCCGAAGTCAGTCGAAGGTTTAAAATAAAACAATTTCCTTGTCACCATCACAACATTTAGTAATATATAATAATTTTTATTTACTTAAGAATTATCATTAATCTTCTCTCATTTCCCTGTAGTTTGCAAATAAAATTCCCAGTGTAGCTGAAAATCCACAACTCTAGATAGATCTGCCTTATCGCAAATCGCAATGCTCTTGACCCCGCGAGAGGAAGCTCCGCGCGTGCGAAGCGTTTTCCATTTTTCGGGTTAGGAAACTGAGCCGCCCACGCAGCGCCGGAAACAATCTCAAGATCATATCACCCGCAGTAAGTACGAATGCCACTCACGACTTCATCATTAGAAGGAATTGTGCATTTTTTACTCCACTAAAAAGGAAGTTGGAACACGATAAGGTCTCTCAAAATATGTTATCTAATAATTAGTATTATGAATTGAATGTAACGTTGTAGAGCTACTGGCTCAGTGTTCCACGAAAATGTTACTGTTCCATATTTTTACACTTGACAGTTATTTATGACTCAGTGGAGTTTCTGTGAATTTAAACTCGTAGGTGCTGGAATAAAAAGTTTCAAGAAAATTACCTTTGATTTTCCTAGCTATGGTTTTCCGACTAAAACTAGAGCACGTCTAAGCATTATTTTTTCTAATAAAAATCGAACCACAATAATAAATAATAATAAATACTTAATAAAAATTCTTTATAGACATAATTACACAGGTCAAAATAATAATGTTATTCATATTTCAAAACCTACCCGCTATTACAATAATTTATAAATTTCGTCTAATCTAGGAACGAGCTGTAAATTTCTAACTTCGCGGGATTACAAACTACTGAAGAAAATTTCTTAACAACTTTTGCGTAACAAGAACAAAGCCATTCGCTACCACATGCCAGAAGCTCAGTATAGAACCTATTTCGAGTGTAACATACGAGAATTAAAAGGGCCGGACGAGATCCAGCCTCGGTTAAGCTAACAATGAAACACTGGTCACGACTTCTGTTCAATTTGTATTATACATATCGTGTGACCTATGACGATTCCGATTCTAATGTACCTGACATAATTCTAATACAGGTACAGTGCAATGTCTGACCGAAGCATGAATAAATGCCCATTTAATATATGGTTGTATTCAATAGATAAAATAACTCTACATTCTGCATAGCGGTCAACAAAAGTTACATCCATACTAATATTATAAATGCGAAAGTAACTCTGTCTGTCTGTCTGTTACTCAATCACGGCTTAACAACTGAACCAATTTGAATGAAATTTGGTATAGAGATATTTTGATACCCGAGAAAGGACATAGGCTACTTTTTACCCCGGGAAATAGGATAGGTTTTATCCCGGAAATCCCACGGGAACGGGAATCTTGCGGGTTTTTCTTTGACTGCGCGGGCGAAGCTGCGGGTGGAAAGCTAGTATTGTAATAAATAAAGAAATAAAATGAAAATTATCTAGAAAAATACCTTATTTTTTTATTTAAACGTAATCTCAAACAGAAAATAATAGTAATAATTGATTCAATTTCATAACATAGTTCAAACTTTCCATTATTCAAGATCGAATAGCAATGCTAAAATGAAAGTCGACAAGTCCCAAACAAAGCGTGTGCAGGCGCAGATGCACAAAATCGTAATTAGCGTAATTTTAATTTATCTCATTTATATGGCTCATAACTTTATATATCTCCGACTTTTATGAATGAGCGCTAACGGGCCAGCTATTGATACCTAATTAGCATGCCTCGTAAATTACAGCGTACCTACCCAGGATGACAGGCTTCGCGGCTCATATAACATCACTACATAGTATAAAACAAAGTCGCATTCTCCCTATGTATGCTTAAACCTTTCAAACTACACAACGGATTTAGATGCAGTTTTTCTTAATAGATAGAGTGATTTTCGAGGAAGGTTTTAGTATATCATTTATTGGGTTTAGACAAAGCGGGCGAGCCGAGGGCGGTTGGCTAGTTATTTATAAACTGTGCAAAACAATGTACTACGAAATATTAAATTTGGCGTAGACGGTTCATTAAAATATTACCGTATTTGAGTAAACGGAGCGCTTGTGCAATGCTTAGAAGCAGGTTGAAATGTCTATGATTAGGTGAGTTTATGATAAATTGGTTAAATGGCTAATTGTTTGAACGTAATTTCTCGTTTATCACGTTTATGTCTTGGTAGTAGTTCTAAATATGAAGTCTGAAATTTTTAATGGGTACTGAAAATTACAAAAAAGCTCTGAGATAGAGACATGTGAAGAAATACAGTCTAAAAATTTTAACGCTTTGCCTAAAAAACTTCCAGTGATATCTCAAAATCAAAAAATCTAGAAATTGATTATAGAAAAATAAATGTAAACGCAGAAACTCAGTCAGAATTTAGTATGTACGTGTTTGTGTGATGATGTCATCACTTGAAGTAACGGACAGTGTCTCCGACTATTATGCAAATTACAACGAATACAACCAAATACTTTAATTTAATCAAACGGTTACACCGTTCTAATATTGTAATTAATTATTAAGCTTTAAATCGGATTGTCCGTATCTGCCAGATGGTCAGGGGACTTGAGCCATTTTTTGCGGCCAAATTTCATTCACTAATTTATTTGTCACATTCATAAAAAGTACTCATGATAAGGCATGCATACTGTGAAGAATAAAGTAAACAAATAGTTAAATTGTTACTGACATGTTACATATAAGTAAGTACCAAAATCTTAACTTCAAATGGCTATCTGACGAATACGAGCGGTAGAAAATAATTAGATACCTACTAACGTATGTAAATGATGCTTGAAATTTATTGAACATCCAAAAACAATAAGCAAATGTTAATAAAAATTAAAGACCGAGAACACAGTATGTCGCTATGTGACGGTGCTTTGCCAACAACACATAAAATTTAATTGCTCGTAATATTCTACTGTCAGGGGACCACCGAGCATTCGCCTACTATGGGACCTCATACCAACACGACTGTTTACATCTTAAAATTATGGTTTTTCGTACGTAATTTACGTAGTAAGCTTTCCACATATGTGTCTGCAATCTGCATTCTTCATTATTGTTTGTTTTAAACGTAAAATTATGGATTGATGAGAAATAAATATAAAGAAAACCTTATTAAATATTATGTTCTAGAGTTTAATATAGAGATAGTTTTATTCATTTAGAAAAAGTAACCGAACATTATACTGTATCAATGCTCCTTACCATGTATTCGAAAGTAGGATTAAATAGTAAGTATAATTATTCTGTAATTTCCTGAAACTTTCTAATTTAGTCTCACGTATTATAATTTTCATACAGGTCCACCGAAAAACATGGTTACATTGTTACAAAATATAAATGTATTGTATATCTTGTATAACAAAATGTAAGCCTTCATTTAAGAATTACCGTATTATCATGAGCCGTAATAATGTGGATAAACGAGTATAACATTAATTCTAGAGTCGTCAGTCTTCATATATTGGTATAACTGTCGGAGTGGCGGGAAAACTCACCGCCCACGCGTGCGCATGAGGTATAATCGCGCGCTAATGTCACCACATTTATAAACATATTTATTATGTTTTTTTTTATAATTTATAATTTAAGAGTGCTTTGTGGATAGACAAATTGGATTGCTTAGATGAACGTTTTTGGCGCTTACGTGAATGAATATGGAATTATGATTAATTAATGGGGTGACTATATAAATACATTTTTGTTGCCCTACTTATTTATATTTACGCAACTACAAATAGTTACATATAATTACGTTTTTTATTACAATGATACAATGATAAATTATATTTTATACATTAATAAAAAATACCGCTGATAATTTGACATCAGAGAAACTTTTTCTTATTGAGGACCGTCTTTTTATATTTTTTCTTGATTGTATCTGAATGACATCATCCGGGCTAGAACGAAAATTAATATTCCAATTTCTCGTTTCGTTATTTTTTATGTGTGTTTGTTTATTTATAGATACATATCTAGTATACACGTAACACTATCTACGATTATATTAATTATCACATTTTATTGAGTAGTTTTACATAATTACGATTTTTATATTAAAGAAAATATTTGCGAATTTAAATCGTTCTATTTTTGTGAAATTAATCGCTATAAACTGACATTAAATATTTATTACATTAAGTTAGCGTTAAGTTACAGTTGGAAGAATCGATTTATTGTATTCATTAATTACTTAAGTTACGCATCGCGATTACACGTTGGCCACTGATTAGAAACGGGAATATATTATCAGGGCAGAGTTAATTACGCCACTGAAAATCATCTGTTTCTTATATTCGTGTAGCACGCACGTCACAAAGCCATGTACCATCTAGTTACACTTTTACCAGAGTTAAAACATTCCATATTGGGACAGAACTAAATCCTTTTCGGTCACATTTAATGACGTTTATAGTCTACCTTGCAACCAGTTTGATGGATAGCAACTAGATCGTATCGGTAGACGATATCTAGAGAGCACACTCGAAGGAGAAAATACGAAATAAACGTATTTAATTAAACGTATTTTCAATTTACTCAATTGTATTCGATTAAGATCTTTATAGGTTTTTATTACAGTCCATATCTCGTATTAGCAATTAATAGAAACTTATAATTAGATTTACGGCCGCCGGCTACAGAAAACTGTGTTAGGACGAGTCTATATTAATTTTTATTGCCGCTGATGACGTGTTGTATGGGGGAACATTTTTGACATATTTTTATGGAATAGGATTATACAGAAATATCTAATTCTATATTCGTTTCAGGAAATAAATTTATAACGTTTCTGCGTGAAACGTTATGCCGAATTTAAATTTAGAGTACAAAAGAACCTACAGCATACAATAAAAATGTAAAATATCAACATTTTAAAAGTAGGAACGTAAGTATATTTGAGATCAGGCTTTAATTCAATGAAAATACATGAATTATAAGAGTAGAAGGTATAAATTTTTTCGAGAGACCGCGTTTTCTATAACAAAAAATACTTTTGTATAACAACGGATATCCTACTTTGAAGTATAGATAGCTATCTGTATCCCTATAGGCACAATCCATACTAATATTATAAATGCGAAAGTAACTCTGTCTGTCTGTCTGTTACTCAATCACGCCTTAACTACTGAACTAATTTGCATGAAATTTGGTATAGAGATATTTTGATACCCGAGAAAGGACATAGGCTACTTTTTACCCCGGGAAATAGGATAGGTTTTATCCCGGAAATCCCACGGGAACGGGAACTATGCGGGTTTTTCATTGACTGCACGGGCGAAGCTGCGGGTGGAAAGCTAGTAATTAATATTTCGACAAATTAGTAAGTACCTAATAAAGAATTACTCTTACCACAACATGTAATATCATTGCAGTAGACAAACGATGATTCACAATTTAAGATTAAAGCGCTTATTGTGAATATAATATTATGCATACAATAAAAATATAAAATATATTCATTCCATTGTTTATGACATTTCGATAGCCATTAACATTCAGAGGCGACAGAGTTGAGGCCGTGAATGACCCCTAACAGTAAATTGGAAAAAAAACGGTAATAATGAAGATTTACTGCCGAATGTGCAGGTGGGGAGATTGATTGGGAGATAATGTGCTTCTATTTATCGCTACTCATGACGATTTTTAGGCACAGAATAAACTCAAGTGTAGACAAATCATTAGCATGAATAAATACGTTTAGATATAGGTACGAAACGACAAATCTGTAACGATATTAAACCAATAGATTGATTGTACAAACGTTTTGTTTAAAAGATAATTTATGAACTAAAACTGGATCATGATAAAAAATAAACCATTACAAACATAACTTTATTCGCATCGTATTTATTTGACAATCTTTTAAATTGAAATCATGTTTAGTGATTATAAAGATTTTTTATCGTCAAACCAGATTCCGGCATTAAACAAACCGAATTAAAGGATGCCAAAAAAGATGCGATCTAAAGAGAATGGTGAGGTTAAAACAGTAAGATAATAAACACCGTTGACCGCGATTACCCTAGGCCAGTCCCGAGCGAGTGCGCCTCAGGCGAGGTTGCTTCCACTTTCTATACGACCACCACAATCGGTCTGGTATAATTTCACTCATTACATGTGCAAAATGTATACGTCTTTGCTTTTTGTCTCTAATTGTAACATTGGAAACCGTATTCTTGTTTGAGTTTGTCAATATAGAGGATTTGTAACAAAATGTTTGGGTAGGTACTATTTTTTGCAAAATATACCTTCATAAGTTGTTAGGATTTTGCAATAAATTTTGTCAAAATATGACTTCGTAACTTTGTTTTACAAAACAGAGTAAAAAAAAATTACTTACAGAACATCTTTTTGTATTTGTTGGCTAATTCGGAAATTGCAAGTTTATCAAGTTTTTCATTCAGAGTTCAAGCTCGATATTAAACAATACACGAAAAAGCTCTACCATCCCTTACGGGAGGCCCGTGACCACGCATTGGGAACAGAATGGGCTGATGATGAAGATGATTAAACAATAAAATATATAAATTTCAGAAGAAATGAATACCTATATAATAAATGAAGAAATCAATACACGAAAAAGCTCTACCTTATGGTAAAATTATGACATACAAAATAGGTCTAAGTAAGAATTTTAATTGCTTTAATTGATCCTTTTATTTCCAATAGGATTTTATTTTAGGTGATATTTACGCAAATCAAAAGATTTGAGGCTATTCTGAAAGCACATGTAGAAGTTTTGAGCATTGCTTATTTTTTATTAATGCAAAAGGTACCCGAATGAAAAACAATGAAATGGAGGTTTTCCTAATGAATTAAAATTTAAAAGCTAAATAATAAATCTATGTTGACTATGTATCGTGCATTACTATTAATTCATACAACATTTACTGCATCGAGCTTACTTCTTATTATCTGGCACAAGTTTTTATACCTTAAGCTAGTTTAAAGTTTCCCTATTAGTCATACATCAATCCGACGTTTCAGATTTGAATTTATTTCTTTGTATACGTGAACACATAACTTTATTTGAATTTGCATCACGTGCGTTCCTCTTTCTATCGGCTCGATCTAAATCGGCTTAACCCTGCACTTAAAGATGTTACCATCTTCGAGTAGCGCGAATCGCTATGACACAATACAATGCTGTGATACATCGAGAGCTACTGCTTCAGATCGTAATAAATGTAGCGATGGATACCTTGTCACGGCAAGTTTGCGAGTGAAGACCCGGTACTAAACGTCATTCAAGCCGCTCAGAGATTTAAGTCCATTTGTCATCAGAAAGATAACAGTCAATGTTCGTTGAATCGACAATGGGTCATATACACTTATTGTTTTGTTGTTTGGTTAAATTTTGTATGATATTTATTTTTGAGTTAGCGATGGACAGACGATATGTGAAGTTATCATTTAGATTGATTTTTGAATCTATTTACAAATTTTGGCTTTCCTAGTTGACGAATGCAAGAATTTTTTAATTAAATTTAACTGCAAATACTTACTTGATGATGTGACCAGATACATATCTCTGCATTAATTTGTGGAAAATATGGGTTTTTAATAAAATTTGGCTGTTGATTTTTTTTAATCACGGCGTTTAATTACTGTAAAGTGAAACCAATTTTAATGTATGTCCTGTCCTTCAACTAATCCTGCAGCAGGTAGCTACCAGAATTTAGGTCTAGTGGTACTGGTATAGCTTAGCTTCCAGATTATTCGCTAGAATTTTCTCTTAATCAAATAATAATTGGACATTTCCAATAGTAAATCCAAACATTTATGTTATTTAATTTTCATGAATTAAATCATAAAACACCTGAACGTAGAGCTGAATTATGTCGTCCAATTTGCACTAAACTCGAGAAATATGTGTAATTTGCTTTTTATAGGCTGTTTAAACTTGCAATATAATTGCTTCCACATAAATTTATGGAAGGCAATCGATTTAACCGCTCAGTTTCAACGATAAGCAATAACCGTATGTCATTGTTATGGTGCGTAAAAAGTTCACTACCGGTGTTTATCCAGGCTATAAAATAAAACTTCAGAATTTGAATGTATTACATTTAAAACGAGATAACATTTTATTTGAATTGAAAGGACTACGTCTACGTACGTCAGCTAAAATTATTGTTGTAGAAGAAAGCAAACTTTTTACATCACCGTGTAGGTCCACATAGAGCCAAATAATCAAAATTCGATCCCCTGATCGTTCGAAGTTGTAATAAAGATAAGTACAAACAATTTATTAAGATAGCTAAGGCATCTGTCTGGCTATCTGGCAAAGGTTTTCAATATAACATTCAACGCGTCTGATGTAAACGATAGAACATTCCAAAGCATTTAGTCATTTTCAGATATTATACAATAAAATTTGCACATTACAATAAAAATAAAATTTACATCATCGGAAAATCATAAGTAGCACATGTCAAGTTGGTCAGCAACGACTCATGCCATTATTGGCCATTAAGATCTCGCTACTCCACATAATTAATAGATTCACGAAACAAGCTGGTCACATTCACTAAAATCGATCCATTAGGTCAAGGGTCGCTAAAATGATAGACCGAGACGGCTATACTTTACGCTGTTACGCTGCGCAATTCTGTTTGAAATGGCGAATCACGCCTCCAGCGCTAGAGAAGGACAGCGAAATGTTAGCCATTCCTGAAGGTTTAATATAAATTAAACTATAATGACTAGACTCAAAGCTTATTCTCCGCGAGCCACATTATGGTCACGATTTCGATATTCTATTTGGACTATAGTTATTTCAGTTCACAGTTGCTATTCATTAATATTAGCTACTTAATACTACCATCTAATAGATAAATAAAATATTAGCGTATGCGATGATGATTCTTATCTAAATAACTAATTAAGGCATCAACTAAGACGTCATAAGGATCCGTAGCGGTCACGAGAGACTCTACGACGCCGTATTTAGTATAATAGTATTCATTATGTTTTTAGATATGAAGAAAATATTACAATTTGCATACAATTGCTTAATATTTAGTTTATAAATATTTTTATCAAAGAATCCCAGTCACAAATTCAACAATGATAAAAATACCTGTTCACTCGGAGTTTATGATAATCGTGATATTGGCTGACGTTTTAAAGCTTTGGACTTTAGGTCAAGCATTGTATCAGATTGTCTCAAATAGATTGTGTTAATGATTGTAATATACAAATATAGCGAATTATTGTACTGAAATTACTATCAATTGCTTTGAAATACTTTGCATAACAACCAGTTATTTGATAATGTTTGTTTCTATATGAGAAATAATAGGTAGATAACACAAAAAGTAGATATTAGTGATGGTAGAGCCATCATTTCGCTATTTGAACAATGAACATTTTATTCTACGTAATTCTTTGTAAGTTTTCAATTATTTATGATAAAGTATATAAATATATATAAGTATACAAAGGATGTACTTTGATAAAATTTCATATTTAAAACACAATGAAGTCGCTGCTTTAATTTACAGTTAAAGAGATACTTAAATAACTATTATTTCAAGTAGAATAGGTATTTCCTTAGGTTATTAGCAGTGGACTTTTAGAAGATAACATATATTCCCTAAATTCTTTGCAATTAATGATTAGGCATGTGTTTTCGTAGGTATACCTACCACTAATCACTATGATGCATTTATGAACCAACACGACGCAATGCCTCTACTGTCTACATGTAAATTGTAAATCAATACTAGACTAGTCTAGAACACAGTCAAAAGCGGTTCGATATCCAATGGTACCAAATTTCACTTACCGCTCGTCTGCCCTTGAATGGTCAAGAAAAATGGACAGATTAAATAACGGGCACTCGTGTAATCAGTCAAAATCAATAGCTTGGTTAAGTCTGCGTTGTGTTTGTTCGAGATACTCTGATAACGAAGCGACTCAACTCACATATAAGGAGACTACGACAAATATTGGCTCACCATGGAAATTATTTGAGACTTTTTCATACGATACATTCGTTTTTGTAGCTACAAATATGTAACAATGAACTAATGTTTTTAAGAATGTTAGTCAATTTTATAATTGGGAAATGCAGCTTATATTGTTAATAATAAGTTTATATTTTACGGTAAAGGTGGTCTGATAAAGACGATGGTGGATATAACGCGTTATCAGTTACACGCAGAGGTAGAAATTTTAATACCGTTAAATAACGAAGCGGCCATAAATTAAAGTATAATGGCTTTTATAATAGTAGATTACAAACAATGTAGGTAACTAGTTGAGTGCCTTAATTTGATATTAGTTTTGTTATTAATACTAAAATAATAATTATTACTAAGATACAAAGGTAATTCGACATCAGAATTTCTAAATGTTGTTTTTTTTTTCAATCTGTTCTCTGTGAATTCAAGGTAAAAAACATCGATTGCTGGTGCCTGGTTCCTAATATTTTGTAGAAACTTTTATTTTCCATACAATTTTATTCTACTAAAATTTAAGCGGAACGACCACCTGGTTAATTAATAATTACTGTATAATTTTATTCTCCCACTGCCCACACACAATAAATCTAAATTATACTCCACTTTTACGATATTTTTTCGTGTCCGAAGCTTTAGGTAATTGGAACGGTGTTATAATTTGTAATTCATTAGTTTTCTATTGTTAAACGAGGACGAAGTGACCTTGCTAAAATGTTAGTAAATTACTAATCATTAGTACAAGAGGAGATCACTGACCAACGTTTCCTATCTTCCATATAATTTCTGTCTACTTCCTGTTTCAAACCATGCAGCTAAACAAAAGTTAAACCATGCATGTCTATAACGTTTTAAATCTACACAATACCGACATAAAGTGCAAATTCGCATAAAGAATACCTCTTTAAAGATACAGCAGAATACAGAATATATGAATACAGAATATACAGCAGAATACAGAATATATGTATGTAGAACACGCAATATCAGTTGTAAACGTATCGTTTCACACAGCAAAGATAAACTGATAACCATTGCATTCACAAAAAGGCGATGACATCACAGCTACGCTTCTATCCATTTATACTAAATTCCTTACATAGTACTTGTATTGAAACACTTTCCACGGGTTGCGGTTTCATAATTGAACTAATAGAAATCAGTTGCTTGTGTCAATTTATTCATTTGTAAATCGTTCAATAACTACATACCATCTCAATAATATACTCCAGTCAGTCAAGACAATCAATTCACAATAATTCCAAAAGTTTTCAAACTTCGGTCAAGTGAATGGTACATTGGGACGACAATAAATCTCATTTTGCAACCTTGTCCGCAGTCCGGAACATTGTTAAAATTGCAATTAAATAATTTTTTTCACGACCATACAGCAAAAAAATTATTTAATTGCAATTTTAACAATGTTCCGGACTGCGGACAAGGTTGCAAAATGAGATTTATTGTCGTCCCAATGTACCATTCACTTGACCGAAGTTTGAAAACTTTTGGAATTATTGTTAAATTTTCGATTTCGAATGTCGATTCTGACTGATGTAATATGCCTAATTTACATCGGTTGTCTTACATTACAATTGCCTTAGGAATCATCCTTGCATTATCTCATAAATAATAACAAACAACTTAAATACAAATTTTTAACACCGAAATCTATAATTAACATAAATACCTACCTACACTTACCAATACGTACTTATAAAACAAATTGATACCGTCACATTACTCATATTTATGAGTGATATAATTTTGATATCTCAATCACATTTACAAACTAAAGCAAACTAAATTGAAAAATTATTGTTCTTTGATGCTCTCGTAAGAAATAGAACAGGTTAAATAAACCTAGTTGGAGTACTTAAAAATAATTACTAAATGTAAAATGGGTTAGCAAATAAAGGTGAGGTTTGCAAAATACCTAGTATATTTTTCAGACTTATCTATAGGTACGTTGCAGAAACATTGATTAGATAATACGATCAGATAAAAAATATTAAAGTAAATAAGAAATGCATATTTTCGTCGATATCGTTACCGAATACCTTATCGAGCACTTTTTACTGTCTTTACTGGTTATTTATAATGTGGATAGAACCGCCATATAACATTATCTGTGAATTAATATACCTACGTTAAATCTTTTGTATACAAAAAAATCACAAATCGGGATGGCTTCCAGTGTCCAAAACAGTGTTACATCAAAATTATTTCCGTGCGATTGACACATCAATAATGATGAACAAAAACACCAGCAACAAGAAACCTGGGCTATTTAATGTAATAATTTTGCTTTGTCAGTGCATTGGCATCACAAACATAAGCACTATACCCAATGTGGCTTTTTCAGAAGGAGTAACGGGTTGTATGATATTCTTCTCATTAATCTATATTTTCCTTGGCATTCCACTTCTCTATATGGAAACTGTAGTCAGTCAATTCACGAGTCGCAATTGCATCGACGTTTGGAAGATCAGACCCTGCTTCTCTCATATCGGATACATGCTCATCTTATGGCAAATTCTGCTTCTTATATATAATCATACTGTGACATCGTTCCTCATGCACTATTTATTAATCAGCTTTGAAAATCCTTTACCATATTATACCTGTGGACCTTGGAGTAACCGACAATGCAACATTATAAATTTCAATTTTACCGTAAATAAAAATTGTGCAAAGCGAGAAAAGGTATCTTCGTATTGTGAAGGACTTTACACTTCTTTCCCTGAATATCAATATTGGCGGCAACACCTACTGAAATTGGACAAGAAGGTTTACATAACTTGGAAAGTTTGCCTAGCGTCAGCCGCTCTGTGTACAATTATATATCTGAGTTGTTTCAGAAGAGAAAGATCCATCAAATGGGCGGGATATTTTCTAGCAACATATCCCATAGTTGCATACGTGGTGTTGTTAACTGGATCTTTGGTCCAAAAAGGCGTATTATCTAAATACACAGATGCTCTAGACTTCAATTTCAAGGATTTTTTAAAGAAATTCAGAATAACTAACATTATACAACGAGTCGTATTTAACTTAGGAGTGGGATCGGGAGTAACGTTTAATTTGTCCGCAAATTCTTCATTCCGAACGCCTTGCCTCTCTAATACAGTCATTTGTGTATTAGTTTGTATGCTTTATACTATTTTAACAATAAGCACTACAGCATTGATGACTTGTCCGTATGCTTATCATTTTCAAATTTATCCAGATATACTAATGAAAGCACGAATCACATTCCTCTATGAAAAAGTACCAAGAATGTTGTACCACTACGAAAATAAATCGTTTTACCTGATTTTGACATATAGTTGTTACACTGTCTTGGGTTTATGCACGAATGTGGTGATATTTTATAATTTATTAGAACTGGCGATATCGAAGAGCAAAAAGATTGAAAAGTATCCGGGCCTAACAAGCTTTTGTGCAGCTTTAGTACTCTTTTTCGTCACTATTCCATTATTAAGTTATTTTGGAGTAAATATACTGACGGTGAGCTTTAGGCGACATGTCATAATATTCATGACATTTATCAGTATGCTCGAGTGCATTGCATTTTTGACTTGTTATGGGGTCCACCGTTTTTCCGAAGACGTACACTTTATGTTGGGTGTGCAGCCAAAGATTTACATTAAAGTTGCTTGGTTTTTATCAAGTATTGCGTTGGCGTATGCTTTCAGCGTTGAGTTGATGCATGATTTGAAGACTACCACTCAGTTCATATACGGCTCATACGGCATGTTAGCTATGGTGGGAATATTGATACTGATCTTCGTGATAAAGGTTATCGTGGCGTTGTGTAAGAACCAAGTATCAGATGTGTTCAGACTAGATCCCACTTGGGGTCCTAAGAGTGAGCTCCTGCAAAGGAGCAGAGCGATGTTTTCAGCACAGGCCATGACTAAAGAGTATATGTATAGGCAGTATCATTTGCAAGCTGGGATATTGGCCCGACAGAGGCAATCAAATGTAAGAAATAGTGTCAATATGATTTAATATTCTTTAGGACAAATAAGAGTATTCTAGACGTTAGTGATTTTTTATTTCTGTCATTGTCCAGTATGAGTAAACGAGTTTTTTAACTAAATGAAACTACAAATTAAGAGTTATTGTAATGTTATTTAAATGGTAAAAAATCATGAGTGAAGAATAGCGTTTATTATTTACGACACCAGTGTTTACATCGCATAAGTAGTTATAATTCTTGGCTTTATGTTATACTTATGACTCATTCACAATGTATCTAATAGCTTATGTTATTAAATTAAACATGTATTAGTTATTACGTAATTGACAAAACCATATATGAGTCATCACCAAAAATATTGTTAAGTCTGCTTTTGTCCTTTTTAAATATGCAAAGTTATGTGTTTCTCAATTTATACTTATTTTACATTTGTATTATTACATTTTTCATTATATTAATCGTAAATTTACGTAAAATATTTTTATATTTTGAGCGTTAAAAATTGATCATGTTATG
This sequence comes from Colias nastes, assembly GCA_907164665.1. NCBI lineage: Eukaryota > Metazoa > Arthropoda > Insecta > Lepidoptera > Pieridae > Colias > Colias nastes. Next base: position 15,666 of record CAJQZM010025844.1, read on the forward strand.
TAAAGACAATTTTCAAATCCATTAAAGATATCTTATTAACATTTTATTGCTACTTCATGCTTTGCAAATGAATATTTTTAGTTATTACGCCATATAACGAAATTATATTAGTAGGTAATTAATCACATTCAGAAAAAAATAATTCAATATAGGTGTAAAAAATAAAACAAAAATAATTCTGTTGCCTTTTAGCGAAATCACACTTAAAAATTTTGAAACATAATATAAGCAACGGGCTTACACATAAATTCTTAACTTTTAGAAGTCTGACACGTACTCTCATCAAATTTATTACATTTTGAGAGGCCATAAAAAAGAAAGTCAACAGTTTCCGCCTTAGCATGCGCCCACGCATTCATTCGCGTTTTGTGAACAAAAAAATAGGTTTAGGTGAAAAAGTGACGCGCCAAGCAGTCTGCCAACCTTGATGTCGCAACGTAGCCGTTAACACGTTGACATACGAGCTCTTTTCGCGTATCATCTTTGTAACAAGGATGCAAGATGTGTAGCGCTGCGAAACGTTTTCAATAACGAACTTTGAAGTTCGCGATCGTTTATATAATAATAATAACACACTTATAAAGAAAAACGTGTAGTCTATGAAGTCTGTTTTTATTATGGGTCATCATGTAATGTAAATTAGTAAACTCTATCTATTCTGACTCTACATTATAATATATCTCACTGTTTCCATTAATCATTCTATTAAATTTTAATTTTTAATCATCTTCAGACACCAATTAATTTCAAAATCAAATATGTATATACGCTATCACTTAGCATGAATGAATATTAATAAATGCAGACGTATGTATATTTTGTCCGTCTTTTTTTTAAGTTTTCACGACTGCGAAGAGTAATTTTAGAATTCGTCATATACATCGATTATAATTAAGTATATGCTTGATTTTAATGTTTTTGAATGCGGTAATATTTTAAACACAAACTATATCTTGCAGGTAACACAAAAGCATATGAAATTTTTCCTTCCATCGGGAATTATTTAAAATAATTGTTTATGCGATATACCAAGAACTCTTCGCAAAAGGTACAACGAAGCTTTTGAACCTGTCGTTATTCAACGCAAATAACTATACGACTGCTCGTTTATATTAACTAGGTCAGGCTAGCATTGAACTTTAGTATTTATAAACTTTCTGAACATATCTCCTGTAATGATTTTGAGAAACAGTATTTAAATATAACGCTACTTGAAAACAGACGTAATAATCACAAAAATACTCTACGAATAAAAAAGTAGCACAGACATTATGAATAGAAATCTTGATAAAAAATGAGTAATGCACTCAACAATATGTAACATGTCCATTCATATTTTTATGGCTGAAAGGCAGCCAAAGAGTGAATTGTCAAAAGTCGATTAACATAAGTCAGTAAGACGAGTGCAAATCCAGCTGGTTGGGCATTGCGTCATACATTAGAATGTTTGACCCGGCACGGCGCGGCGCAGTCCGCTCTGCCACCGAACTCTGCGTGAATTCCTACTATTGTCACGACTGTCGCCCCACTAATTCCTATGAGACTCAGTAGCGGTGTAATGGGAGGTCGCTTTAACGCGGGTCCCCAGAACAGAGCCTCTGCTTGCCTCTGCTCCACAACAACGCCTATTGAAATGTATGTTAGGATTTTTTACGGTTGTATTAGAATAATGCATTTTATAAACAAGACATTATGCAAATTTAGATGACATATAGTTTTCTCGTTGAAGACCTTTGATAATAGAATAGTTAAGAAGCACAAATTATAAATTATACCTATTAAAAATAAAGTAGTTTCCACTTGTACAACTGAGCGTTCAAACGACAAAGGCCGGGCCTCCGTTAGTGTCAGTCCGTCACTGAAATACTTCAGAAGTAAAAGCAAAGCACTTGTTTGACACTATCTAGATATACGAAGCGTTGATTTCAAAAAATGTTGGAAATTAGTAGTAAGACTAAATGTAAATTTATGTTGTGTACATTGCCATACCTACCTGGTTTGACACAAGAACAAAATAGATTAATTCATAATATGAATTTAAAATTGTATAATGTAACAAATCATCATCGTGATGCATTTATTTACTTTGACATTAATTTGTGTATTAAATCTTTTACTTTGACAAAGAATACAGTGTATCTGCCATCTAGATATAAGCGAGAACTTGCTATGTTAATAGCATAATATAATATTAACCAGTCTGGTACATGTTCGGTATCAGACCCTGGATCTACTATAATTTTATGTAGTAGTAATTATATACACCAACCTAGTGTTGATAGAAAATCTAGCCCTAAGCTAGATTTAAACTAGTATATAAGACAACAGCTAAGCAGACTTTTTCTATTGTACATCAAAACATTCAAGGCTTGGCTAGCAAATTATTAGAAATAGAATTGTTTTTAAATCATAATAGTATTAAGGTTTTTTGTGTAACAGAACATTGGCTTAAACAATGTCAGTTGTTAATAAATATTGATAATTATAAATTAAAAAGTATATACTTCAGGACATATGCTATTCATGGAGGTTCTCTTATTTTTGTACATAATAGTGTAAAATGCAAAGAACGAACTGACATTGTTAGTCTTTCTGTAGAACGGACCATTGAACTGTCCTGTGTTGAACTGGAGCGTTACATTATTGTTTGCGTTTATAGACCCCCTTCCAGTGACTTTAATATGTTTGAGACAGTCATGGAAGAAATATTAAAGCGTTTAAGTAGGAGTAAAAAAAAAGTTATAGTATGTGGTGATTTTAATATTGATTTACTTTTACAAACACAAACGGCAACACGAATTGTTAATTTGTTTCAGTCATTTAATCTGTATAAACTTTTTAATGAACCCACACGAATTACACCTACTTCTGCAACCTGTATTGATAATATATACTGCGACTGCATCTGTTTAGAGAAAAATATTCTCAATACACTCACTTCGGATCACTGTGGCCAGAAAGTAGTTTTTGAATGGGATTGCTTACCTGAATTTAAAAGAATTAATGTTAGGCCTATAACTAAAAAAGGCATTAATAAATTTAGAGATAATATTAATAAAAACCTGCCCGTACTGAATGATCAATCCTGTCATAATAATCCTTGTGAAATGTTTAAAAATCTTTTTAATTTAGTTCATAATGAATTTGAAAAAATATTTAAAGTTAAATCTTTAAATATTACCAAGGATTTACCATTTAGTAAATGGGCGACACCTAGCATACATAGGTGTAGGATTGTTCTTTATGAGTTATATGGTATGAAGCAATATAATAAAGATCCATCTTTTCTTAGTTATGTTAGAAATTACTCAAAAACTTTTAAAATTGTTTGTTTTACTGCGAAGCGTTTGTATATCAGGGATAAAATACGCGACTCGGATAATAAAGTTAAAACAGTTTGGTCTATTATTAATGGTGAAATGGGTAAAAGCAAATCAAGTAATACCATAAAACTTGTAAATAATGGCATGGTTATTGACAAAAATGCTGATGTTGCGCTTGCTTTTGAAGATTTCTTTAGAAGTGTCCCTGCTAGCATTACTAATAATTTAAATTCGTCTTCAGTACTTGCAGAGACCTTTTTGAGGGACCATGTTGCGGGGTGCAGTACATTATTTGAATTGCGTCACGTAACTGCTAATGATATTGTTACAGCATTTAAGACACTTAATTTAAAAAATACTTGTGATCTTTGGGGAATGTCCGTAAATTTAGTTAATAATATAATAGAAAATATTGCAAACAATTTAGCTTTCATATTTAATAAGTGTTGTGACTATGGTACATTTCCTAATTTACTAAAGCTTAGTAAAGTTATACCTCTATTTAAGAAAGGCGATCAAGAAGACTGTAACAACTATAGACCTATCTCGATTTTACCAACATTAAGTAAAGTTTTCGAAAAGTTAATATTAAACCAATTGACTAGTCACTTTGCTTCTAATAATTTGCTGCACACCAAACAGTTTGGTTTCACAAAGGGGCGCTCAACCACAGATGCTGGAGTTGCACTACTAACACATATATATAAGGCATGGGAAAACTCAAAAAATGCTTTGGGGATATTTTGTGACCTCTCCAAGGCATTTGACTGCGTTGAACATTGTACTTTATTGCGTAAACTTAATCACTATGGGATTAAAGGACAAGCTCAGAACCTTATAGCCTCATACCTGCATGATAGGATACAAACTGTAGTTGTTAATGGAGAACGTTCTAGTGGTGCGTCAATTAACATTGGTGTTCCACAAGGATCTATTTTAGGACCCTTCTTGTTCTTGGTATTTATATCAATGATCTACCTTATTATTTACAGGATAGGTGTGAAATAGTTCTGTTTGCAGATGTTACCTCATTAATATTCAATGTGGATAGGCATGACCCAAATGTTGACGAAGTGAACAGTACTCTTTTACACATATCCGACTGGTTTACTGCTAATAATTTATTATTAAATGCCAAAAAAACAACTTGTGTTGAATTTTTACTACCTAACGTTAAAAAGTTGAGCAGAAATATTACCTTGAACGGGGAGGTATTACAACCTGCAGAATCGACTGTATTTCTTGGGTTAACATTGGACGAGAAACTACAGTGGGGAGCCCATGTCAACACCGCTGCAGGCAAGCTCAGTTCAGCAGCATATGCAGTCCGAAAGGTAAGGCATCTCACCGATGAAGATACAGCTAGATTGGTTTATTTCAGCTACTTTCATAGTATTATGTCCTATGGAATTCTACTATGGGGCAGGGCAGCAGATATAGAAACTATATTTATCTTACAGAAAAGAGCCATTCGCTCTATATATAATTTACGTGCTCGGGACTCACTAAGAGATCTCTTTAAGAATACTGGTATCCTTACTGTACCATCACAGTATATATTTAATAATATTTTGCATGTACACAAAAACGCCGACTTACACACAAGAGTAGGAGATAGACACTGTTATGGCACAAGGAACAGAAATAGAATTGAAATGCCATTTTTCCGATTAGCTAAAGTTAAAAATTCATTTATGGGTCAAGGTATACGCTTTTACAATAGAATTCCTCATAATATTAAAGAGTTTGGTAGTGCTAAATTTAAAACATATGTAAAAAATATATTAGTTCAGAGAGCCTATTATAGCATTAAGGAATATATGGAAGATGAAAATCCATGGAGGGTTGTCGCGTAAGAACCACAGGACAGTTCTTTGGCATATTATGATTTAATATTATGTAGTTAGATTTAAGTTACAGATTATGTAATATTGAAATGATTTTAAAAGAGCAACTATGGAGTTTCTTGCCGGTTCTTCTCCATAGATACTGCTTTCCGAATCGGTGGTAAATGTTAAAAATACTTTAAATGTAATGACGATTCGAAAGTGCTACTAAAAGTAGTCTAATTGAATAAATAAATGTTTGAGTTTGAGTTTGAGTTTGAGTTTGAGTTGCAACAAAACGACTTCGTTTTACGCAGAGCACTTCGATTTCATATTTCGGACCCTTAATGACCCCGGTTATACAATGCGCTATCACCACGTATACGGTATCATTATATACAGCGTAACTGGTAATTTACTTGTATTTTATGCTAATATTATCTTGACTCGATTGCTTAAATAACTTTGTTAAATTGATCCAATACAGAAACTTCTCCGTAAATTAGTACTTAGATTGGCCAACAAAATGTTGCCGATCGCAGGAATGCGTAAAGCATCGGTGTACATTTACTGCGCTATTTGAAACTCGCATGTAAACTGAGCGTGAGAGTCTTTTTTAATTTATTGTGAAAAGTATTAGGTGTAAAGTGATTACGCGGGAAGGGACTGCGGCCGGGGCTTTTAAATTCCATCAACGTGCATTTGCTGTTATCTCGTCCGATACTTAGTGGAAACAATTGCACAATGTTTAGGCTTTTGGAAAAAGTGTCCATATCGGTGGTTTAAGTTATTGGGCAGCGGTGTCTAATAAGGCTTTAAGGCTTGAATGGCATTACGATCGAGTGTTTATCGAGCGCGTTAAGTTGTTCTTTGCGGTCGGCGGTCCACTTGACCAACATTATAGATGTGTTTGGTACGCGCAGATGTGATACTGGGTTTATTTATACAATTTGTAATTCTGTTCTCCGTTCTAAATTAAATTAATATCTCATTAATTAAAACAGATATGAATTAATTAAATTTGACTTTTCCCATATTTGCTTCATTAATTTTATTTCTAATCAAAAACGATAATCCCTATTAGACTCTATAAAATATGATGATGAATGAATACTTAACAGTATTAAAGATAATAACTTAATTTTCTATTATTTATTTAAATTGATAAGACCTTTCTAGTGTCTCTTCCTCTAATTCACATATAAACAACTTATTTCCTTACATAACATGCACAAAAGAGATTAATGTCATTTCTGTGAATTGCACAGTCTACACTCTACACAAATCACTTTCGTCGAGGCGCGCGCAGGTGACCGCCTCCCGCGCCGTCCTACGCCGCTACCTAACGGTGTGTTTTGTTATACAGAACTGCCTATAGGCTAAAGGTAACTGTGTTAAACGTGTTAAAATCAACCAATTTATATCTGTAAGACATGCATACTTAATAGCGTTCGATCGAATGTCTTGTTATACGACGTAGTCTAAGCTTTCTTTAAACACAAAATATATCATATTTATGCATGCTGACTGCATGGTTATGATGATATTAATACCGTAATCATATTTTAAAGGTAATGCATATAGGATTTATAAGTAAGGTGTGAGGACCATACGTAATTGGAATTATGTACAATTAGTTATTAAGAAGTCATTAGTTTCGAAAAAATGCTAGTGGAAACTGAAAATCCAAAATTTCTAGTGAGTTTTTTTAATTATAGATTGTAATTTCTTCAATAATTATTCTATACTGCGAATAAGTAAGGATTTATGACACATAATGACTAGGGTTTCTAGAAATTTCAAAATAATAATCATTATTGAGTCGAAGTTATGGCAATAGCCCATGGTGTTCAAGTCTTGTGACCGATAAGTCGTTTGAATGTGTCAATAAGATAAGAAATGCAAATAATAGGAAAAGTATTTGTAGAACGTTTAAGTGGGATAATATAAGGAATATTTGGTCTACAAGTTTTTAAAGACATTTTAATTGTTGGTAACTCAATAAATAATACGTTGATTTAAAACTTCATCCATTTAACAAAAAAAAAATTGATACACGAGATAATCAAAATTAATTACTTAGTTAAAAATTTTGTATATTATTTCTATTTAAGTTGTAAGTTTTGGATCATCAAAAGCTAATGTATATCATATGGTTTAAAATTGAAATACTATATGATAACCATAAGCGAATAGAAAGACAAAAGTTTCCTAATAAAAATATACCTAACTGAAAAGAACACACTGTTACGCATTAACAAAATTTACAAGGAAATAAACGGCAAAGCCATAAATCGATCACACACGACGGATGCCCGTCTACCCTCACGTTTTGATGTGTTCCCGTCGACTGTCAGCGACTGAATGTCACTGTTGTTCAAATCAGCAAGCGTGGCTTTCAAAATTGTTCTCGCAACATGTCGCCGTTCTGACAGTTCCACAGACAAGCAAACATGAAAGTATATAGGAAAATAAGATATTACGATGCGAATAACAAACTATATGAGCAGTAAATAACCATTGAAACAAGCCAATTTGGGCGCACTAAGTATGTAATTAAGTATGACATGAATCCTTGTTAATGCGAACTCAGGTAAAAAATTACTAATTCACTATTAAATAAAAAGGAATTTCTTCTATTTTTATCGAGGTAGACAAATAAGAATATGTCAATTGATGGTGAACATAACAGACGCACTTTGCCACCCACATTAGCAAGGCTTGCCGAAGGCTAACGTCGCATATTAATTATTGTAAGTTAGAGTATTAATAAACACACTGTTAGTTTAACGTAACTTCTTAACATATTTCTGCCTATATAAACAATATTAATTGCTATATTAACTGAAAACAGGGACTTACAATACGAGTACCTAAATTATTGTTTTAAAATGCGGATTAGGTACTAACAATATGAGTACCTAAATCATTTTTAAATGCGGATTACATATTATGCGATTTACAAGTACTAAGTACATAACTATTTTCATATAGCTGAATAAAAATAACATCGTTTACCTACATAAGCGAAAAGTAAGAATAAATGAATACAATAAAACGAACATCGCTTGTCGAACCAAATTTATTGGACACAGTTTTTTAGCAGATGTTATTTATGACTCCATTTTCCTCTCATCTGAACGGATCAAGTGCTTTATATGGCGAATAATTTGATGGGTCGCAACTTCGAGATGTCAGTAGCAGGCGAAGGAATGCACTGCGTGGACAGCGCCGCGGGGTAGAAAGCAGTTTGAGTTAATACGCCTCGCATTGCGTAAATGGGAGAGCCCTTTGATTTGAACATAATTGAATTGAGACGCATCCACGGAAGAATGATGGTTTTGCCGGATTGGAACTGAGAACTGTTGCGGTTTTTTTACACGATGTAATGTGCTATTTGCTGATTGGATAGTTTAGGTTAATTTAAAGAAAACTAGTTTCCCTGTACCATACTTATGGCCTAAGTTTTAGGGTAAGTAAGAAAATATGGAGACGTCACAGGTAAAATATACTGGAAATTTATATTTATCCCATATTATTTTCATTTTTCCAAACATTGCTTTTTGGAATACCTATAAATCTCTTTACAATTTTATTTGATTTTAAATATCTCCATTTTACATTTGTTCTCAATCTCTACATTCGTCTGACACCACGAAAAAAGTGAACACGTGTGACATGGGACGAATACGAACGAAAAATCAGCGGTTCCCAAAAAAATCTCGGCGAACGGTTCGCAATGTAAAGGCAGAGCTTTCCATTGAATGGAAAAATGCAGCGTGGAGCCGGTTTGCTTGTACCTTCCGGATTCCCAACCTGTTACTCTAGGTCATTCGCGCCGTCTCACTCGCACCGGCGTTCTGCGAGATTTGGGGTCGCGTCGCCCTAACCTACATTCTGAGCTTGAACATTTTATGGTGAACGAATTAATTACAACTACATAGGCATATTATATTGCATGCTCGTTGTATCATAGACTTATATGCGGAGGCGCGGTTGTCGACTTTTGAACGTGTGTTTAGGGAATATTTGGTACGTGCAATGTACTAGTGGAAAATAGGTATCAAAGGAGCAATATTATTTTGAAAAGCCAATTCAAATGAAAATCCGAAAGTGCCTTAATTCCTATATCTGAATTTGCTCAAATTTTTCTATAAATGATACTCAAATACTTTCATGAAACATTTTTAATAAATGGAAAGTGTAAAAAATGTTTATTGAAATATTTCATTTAGGTTCTCAGATAATTGAATAAATTAATTAGTTACGCAGCGATTAAATATAATGAGCGATTTTCAATGTTTAAATACTGAATTTCTAGGAAGAGCATAAAAGTAAGAATAAAATTAATTTAAAAAGGTAATTTTAGATTTTGTACTCTTTAGTTTATAATAAAGATTCGATCATGCTTGCGTACCCGGCCCTTATAAAATTCATAAACAGTCGTAAAAATGAAATATCGCACGTGTAGCTTGTCTTTAGGAAACATTAGTAGTTTTTTAAATGCGCCTTGGGTCAATGATGTTTGAAACACTAATAAAGAAACAAAATGAGCCCTCGTTAGTAGGCCATTATGCGTATGTCTACAAACTATTTTTTACTTCTATTAGAAATGTTTTTTTCGACTTTATTGAAATTATAAATTAATGGTCAATGCCGGAATTCATATTGTATGATTTAATAATTACATGTACCGCTTCGAATAGGCTAGATGTCTAATATTGTCCCATATTTGGATCAAAACTTGCACACAGAAGGGTTAAGAGGTGAAAGGGTAATAGGTGAATGGTAATAGGCCATACTCTGTTAAAGCTGTTGTCAGTCTTAAAGCTGTAACCAGACCTTTTTAGTTTGCGTGTTCTGAAGCACGTATCATATAAATTACATGGAGACAAATGTCACTTTCGCCGTGCAAGTTTCGTGTCAAACGATAAAAGATAATCTGACTAACTGAAAAGAAATAAAATGCACCATATAAATACCCATTACTCAGATATTCATCCGCTCAGTCAGATTTATTTAAAAAGGAATTACGGTAATCAGAATTAATTATGGATTCGAATTGATAACGATTATGGCCCAATCGGTCACAATTAAACCAATCTACTTCTATTCAATTTCATTATGAATATACCTAATTCCAATAACATTGTAACACTAGTTGTAAGTTAGATACAACTGTACTAGTTATTCATAGAGTAACAATTTTTTCTATGAATTCTTACTCATGTTTCTAAAAACATTTACGTAATTGGTTTATCGTTGCTTAAAATCACACATATTTCAGTTTACACAACGATATAATATTACCTATATATTCTAAATAACGAGGTTATATTTACTTATGATAAATGCGTCGATATTGGCAAGTGCTTACAACTCGTAAATCCTTTAAACACGCCAACTGATATAATATATGTTCGCGGTTTTTATTATCAACTGACACTAATGTATTATTACTTTTTAAACTACTTAGTGCAATGTACCAATTGATTCATAGTACTAGATTTTATAGACGCTATGAGCTACTATATGTTTCCTAATATATTACGAAATGCGTGTGCCGAGATGATCCGATAAGTGATGGATTTTTTTAGTGACATTAGTTTTATATCAAATGTGAGAATTATACTCATTGCGCTTTAACTTATTATAATCATATAATTAAATAAAGGGGACAATAAATAATACAGAAGTAAAGTTTACTCAGACAAATTACTGGTTGGATAATGTAATAAACATTATACAGTTATTTCAATGTATATCTTGTTTTTATTTTGATCTAGTTTTCTAGATGGAGGCATTCTGCGCCTAAATTGTTGAAATACTTGCATTTTTCTTGTTCTTCACCTGATGACTTACATTTTTAACAAAAAGCATATATGTAATTCATTAGATAATTTTATATGTATGAGAATAAACGTATTTTATCATTTTAGTATTTCGAAATCCTATGATTTATAAGTATGCGTATCTGCTTACTATTAAATATTGTTTGAAGAAAACAGCTTGAGTAAACGAACAAATTAAACACAAATAATTTTTAATAACTGCGGCCGGTCCATCTAATTGTACGCATCATTTCATGACAGTTTCTGTAATAGATACGGCTATATCCAATATAATTATATCCGTTACGGTTATCGAGTATACAAAGCAGAATTTTTACGATTTTGTTCCATCGTTTGCCGGTACATTATACCACATGATCGTATACATTGCTATAAAGGCATAATCGATCAAGTATTGAGCGCGATCATTGTATTCACCAGGTGAACCGTGAATCCTGTCACTATTGCCATCCCCCCCTCCCCCTTCCCTTATTTATATGAATCCCATTTACGTCGGCGCTTACGCAACTTAGTAAATCCATTCGAGTGTGAAAAGTTAATTGATACGAACAGTAGTTTTAGCTTTTCAACTGCGATTACTGATTAGGTAAATGATAGGGTAATCATGTTTTTCTGATAAGCGAATAATAGCGCTTGATTTATTAGACAAACTGTTTCATCCGAGGTTTGATCTTCAATCAAAAGTTAATACAGTTACTAGTGACTTTGTTTAAATATGTAGTATTAATGAGAAAAAGGAAGCAATAATTACAATAGGTGGTCAAATTATATTAGCGACAACTTTATGTTTTTTTTTTTTTATTTCTACATTACCTTTAGAGATAATGAATCAATTAGTACTACTGCTAACCTTTTCAAAATGTGGGATGTTTTATCTATCAGACAATCATTTATATTACAAGTGATTTTGAAGAAACACTCCCAACTAAATTTCGATCCTGATCTCTATAACAAAAAACGCCGCAAGTACAACGTATGTCAAACCGTATCTTTCAACACTTTCCATTCTCACCGTTTCTTCTGCTAATTTGGTCCATTTTTATACAACAATTTTAACAATCTATTTAACATTTATATACAAAATAAAACTAACTGTAAAAAAACTGTCACTAATTACCCTAAGTCCCAAACATACGAAGAAACTGAAAATCTGCTATCTCCACCGACGTAATATTTTATACATTTCTCCCAGACTTTACTACTTTGTACATTTTCACCCAAAATGTCTCCAACTACAATTACACCCAAATACTTACACATTCGCACACTCACAAATACACATATACACATTAAATACATACACATTAAATACATACACATTACATACATGCAACATTACATACACACACATTATATACATTCACACTTCATACATACACATTACATACATACACTTAAGGATCAAATTCACATGAGTTGATTTGCTTTCATTGTATTTTTATTTTATTTTATAAGGTATAACTTTTCTTACTTCTGTTAATTAACTGTAGTATAGCAGTAGGCTATTAAATCCATAGTGTTATTTTAGTTATTTAAATTTGTCTTTTATCACTAAGATGCATCATTTATGATCGTTTGCACCATCACCTAATAATAATTATTCTTATAGTTTGTTATTGGTACGCGGGAGGGGCTGGTGACTTGTACTCCAGGTTCTTCGAAACCTATTTCAGGCACCAGTCTGTCACAACACTAGTTGATAAGCTCACTCACTATGTATTTGCAAGCAATGTAGGTATCTATTTACCTAATGTTGTGATGAGACAAATAAAGTTATAGTGCTTTTTAATTGGTACAAGTGGTTGTTAACAAGTGATTACTGCTTTATAGTCTATAGGCAGGTATATCGTATACTTGTTTTTAAAAAAGAAAAATAGCTTTTGGCGCAGTTCTACGAAGAAGCGTTCCACGTTGGTACGATACAATATTTTTTTCTCTATAGTCTATTAGTGGTATTATTTACCTTGTTAACATTGGCTTTTATGTCAAATCAATTTACCATACCATTAGGTATATTTTTTTAGGAAAAGCCGAGAGCTTTAACTTACCGAAAAGATACCAAATAAACCTATAAGGGGGCCAAATTACCAAATAAACCTATAAATCCATAAATTACGTGAGGTATTTTTTTCAATGAGATGAGATTTGACTCGACCCTCTCCCCCCCTTAAACACCTCAAGTTATTTATGGACGCCCCCTAATCTATACTTTTGATACAAAATAAAATAAAGAACGTATCTAGGAACAAGAACAATGGCCGATGTTACAGTGCGCGAAGCTCTAATGGGGCGTTTAATGTCATTTTAAACGAGGCCTTCTAATATTACGGCACAACTACGTGACGCTTCAGAACTATGTCTATCTAGTATATTACGTTTAAAGCTCTATATTAGCTTAAAAATAAGTATTCGTTCAAATTAATGGACAGTAAACTTTCCCAATACAAAAAGTATTTCAAATGAATAAACTTTTAGAAAAACCATAATATTATGTTCTTTCAATAAAGCGGCTTTGTTGCTTTATTTAGATAAACTTTCTAATTAATTTCTTATCTAATTATTTCGAATATAATTCTTAGCAAACATTTACACAATATACCTACCAGAGTGTGAATATTAAATATTCTAATACGTGTAAAGTGTAGTATACTATTCCAATTACTCATTTATGGAGAATATGAAATATTCATTCATATTTTGCATAAATTGAAATATTACACCTTTCAATCAACTATACTTTTTTTCTTGTAAAAAACGCTCGAAGCTTTTCAATGCAATATTTTCCTGCGTATAGAGGTAAAAACGTACAGCCCACACAGGCGCATTTATTAATAACCGTTCGAATAATGTTATACTTTTAAAAAGTATAATCCTTAGAGTATGTTTTAGCAAGGTATAATCTATACTAATATTATAAAGCTGAAGAGTATGTTTGTTTGAACGCGCTAATCTCAGGAACTACTGGTCCGAGGTGAAAAATTCTTAGATAGCCCATTTTTCGAAGAAGGCTATAGGCTATATATCATCACGCTAAGACAGGATCCAAGCCACGCGAGTGAAACCGCGGGGCACAGCTAGTAATGTTATACTTTTACATAGTATAATGTGATTATATTGTGATATTCTGCCGCGTGTATTGTACGGGGGCCGCACATGAATGAACACTGCCCATAATAAATACAGAACTTGTGACTTCCTTTACGTGCTTCAATGATTATGCGCATTAACTGTTCGACTGATCAACGTATCGGTATTTCAAATCTTGTGAAATCATTTTTGGTGCTTTTATGCGTGAATCACGTGGGAGCTTTAAATTTGTATGATTAGGGGTAAATTTTTTGGCGTATGATGCTCATAGATATGTCATGATTGTAAATTAAAATGGTACCTATAATAGATACCTAATAATGTCATTAATTTATTTAACTCTTGTTTTTAGTGAAAATAATTATCTTAAAAAATCCAGACAATGATTTACTGTAGATCGTTAGTAGATGTAACATCTTTATTGTATCACTTGTCTTCAGTATTGATATTTTGTTACATTTTCCCGATCCAGAAGTGTTGATAACAGCTCGTTATACAATTATACTTAATTATTTAAATTAATGAATCATTACACGGGTTAGACGAGAAGCAGCGATGCGTGTACGCACCCCTCGCGTGTCTGCTGATAGCAAAAAGCATTTTTTCAACTCACACAAGGTCTTCTTGCTTTATCAAATTATTCCTCGGAAATTATGCATTTTGTTACGAAAATGATTCATTTATCAATATTCATGTTGAAATAGCATTTAATTTTCGGAAATCAAAAATTAAACGCGTACTGTGTAAACGTTTTGTTGACGTGTGTTATAATTAAATGAATTATACCATCATTGTGCGCGAAACTTGGTTAACACTACATTTTAATTAGGCAAAATTAGTTTTAGAGGCTAGACGTTGATATAAAAATTATTAGATAAGGTAATAAGGCGATAATTTGAGTTGAAACTTTTTGGACTACTCATCAATATTTGATGTAAAGGATATAAAAGAAAGTTTGGGTTTTACATTTAGGATATTCTGGGTGATTATAGGCAATTCCCATGCGCGACACGGTGCATGGTCACCGTCAGTCGCACTTACCAACCGTGTAAATTGTGCCCACACAATTTGTTCCATATTTATCTACTAATGCCCTCATGGATAGCATTCCAACTGGAAAATTAATCAATTAGCAATGATGACTTAATATCCTTTGTAAAATAAAAGGATCTATATTTATTTTATTTTTATTTATAACACTTTACTATGCTAGTTAATAATACAAATTACTTAAAATTATATACTATATACTATATTTACTATATTTACGCAATAGTTTTGGAGACATTAATAAAATGATTAACAATAAAAATTATTATGTATATTGGTATTGAATTTATCTTCTGAGATCCTAAATGCATATTTTACGATTTTAATTTAAACCAATCATAAATAATGAGATCAATTGATTGTGGATATTCAATTAGTTTCATCCAATATACCTAAACTTCCTCGCGTTACGTTGTTTATTAAATCGGTATTTAATTATCATACCAACCGCCTTTTTGCCGTTTGCTGATTGTTAACATAAAATTAATTGTAATATTAAAATATCACTTTTTGCCGCGGTTTGCGAAGGCAGGACGTAACTATTCTTAGGTTGTATCCTGGTAATAGTTTAAAATCATTAATTATATTTTGTAACCGCTAAGTTATTCGAATTGTTGAGAAGTTCAGAAATATTCGCGTTAAATTAATTTCTAATTGAGTAAATAATTAATGCTCCTCTTTTTTACATATGCAGGTATATAGATACCTATTTTTCTATTAATAATTTCCGCCGCCCAGGTTGTTCGGTACTATGAATATTTTACAGTTATTAAAGTTTACCTCATTGTATTGTATTTATATTGTATTGTATTATCATAAAAAAAAGCTTTTCCTTATGGAAACCACCTGAAACAATTCTCTGGTATACTTAGGTAGTAATGGCACTAGGCACAAATATACACACATATAGAAAATCGCCTAAAAAAGATGTGATAAGTATTTAATTGATAATTATTATTTATAATATTCACTAACTAGTTTATAAGTCACTTACTAACATTAATAGATCTATGTCATCTAATTGTTTAAAAACATAAGTTCCCCGACGAGTACAATATGGGGGTCTTCAAACGCAGAGTGAACGGGTAGGTACCTATTAGGGAAGCGCACACCATCTTAGACATCTTAGCTATACATCAGGCGAGATTGTGGTCAAGCGCTTCCCTATCTACAATAAAAAAAAAAATAAATAAATTACCCCAAAGAGACAAGGGAATCCACAAACCTGCATCTGAAACCAGGAGTCGAGTAGACCGGTGGCGTGAGGAGCGCCCCAGCGGCCGCCGCCAGGGACAATCTGAAATATTTAATATTTTTCATGATCCGCTGTTATATACTATACTACTATACTACTGTTATAGACTACTAGATTTCCGCCCGCTTCTTCGCACGCGTTTTCAAGGAAAAACCCGCATAGTTCTCGTTCCCGTGGAATTTCCGGGATAAAACCTATCCTATGTGCTAATCCAAGTTACCCTCTATATGTGTGTTTTTCGTTGTTAATCGGTTCAGTAGTATAATTGCGTGAAAGGTAATAAAGTAAGAATAGAAAGATATTTAAATGAGAAAATGTAGAGTTTTGTAAATGCTTATATTTCAGTTTAAAATAAAAGATAAATATCACTTATATAACAATTGTTTAAGTAATTTTGTACAATTGTTCAATTTTTAATGACTTATAATTTATTTTTAAATTATGAACATTTGTAGCGCAAAATTGTAGAAATAAAATATTTTAAGATTAGTAATAAATTACAACAAAACAAGGATTAAATTCCAGAGCGGTCAAGAGTTTTATTTTGTCTAAAAAAAGTACTTGGTACTAAATAATTAACACGAAATTCACATTATAATAGGTACAACTAAAATAAACAAGAAAACTAAATTGTAACATATTACATATGGCTAAGAAATATTGAATATAGGTACCTATATATCTTTTTTTAAGATTGCGTTTTTAGTATAAAAATATAAATAATTAAACAATTTACATGTTACAAATACTTTTATTATTAAAAAGTTTATTAATAAAATATTTATGTAAAAGCCAAATGGTAATTTAATTTTCAATTTCTTTTGTAGCATTTATCTCATATAATCATATTTGTATATAACACTAGCTTCCCATCCGCGGCTTCGCCCGCTTTGTCTAAAACCTAATAAATTATATACTAAAACCTTCCTCTTGAATCATCTATTAAAATAAACCGCATCAAAATCCGAAAGTCCACAGTTCATCTCTCCTAGAGGGTTTTCAGCTAATGAAAAATTATATTTATTTTAGTTCTACTACAGAATAAATAATAAGCTTTCCTTCATACGCTTTGTTTTTCACAGATATTTTTTGATGTTACATTAGTATTATAGTTCATATTATAGTTTCTTGTATAACATATATTTTATCAAATACCATTTTAATTAAGCACCAAGACATATTTTCTTCTAATATATTATCACAGAATATATCACATTATGTGTCAAAACACTTAATTCCAAGTTAATTCTTAAATATTTATAACTCACAACGAAAATTATTTATGAAATATTTAAAAAATAAATGTTAAAAGAATAAAGCTTCCATTAATTATAAACGTTTACAGTTATTCCATTCTCAATTAATAACACAGCGATAAACCTAACATAATTATAAATCATCCCATAATGGCTTTATATTGTAAAACGAAACTGAATAACGTATGCTTATTAGGCTGTATTGCCAAAGCATCCTACAACAATACACAAAGTCAATCAATATAGAAAATATGCCGACAACAATCGAATTTATAATCAACTAATTTACATCTCTCCGACATCAACAGTCACTCGCTGAGAGCGACATCCAACACATTCTCAAGTTGTATGCTAATTTGGGGAATTGGACATTATTGTATAGACACGATTACCGAACTTTCTTGTACTCTTTATTTGTTATTGACGCTCATTCTATTTTGTTTTGTTTTTAAACTTTAAACCACTCATATTTAAAGTCGTTTAAAAGTTTTGTTGTTTGTTAAATACTTTTTAGTCTTGCCAATAGCGATGTTTCCAATATTACATGATTCTTAATTATCATAAAAGTATTTAAATGCATAACATTTATTTATACTTTGTCGATATAAATATTTATTCCTCCATAATGCGCATTAAAATCGCCAACAACATCAAAAAGTTTTTAACCAAAAAGCGCCAATGACAAAAGAATAAATTAAAACGGTGAACAGCAAATCTTACCAAACTATGATAACTATTAACAATAAATCAAACACTAATCGAATATTAAAATTATTTTATTGTCTCTGAATAAAGCTTGATTTTGTAACGGAACGTGGTTTACAATTATTATTAATAACTTTTGTTTTATAGAACTTATACTATTGTGTCTACTAAAGTTTTACGAATTACAGCCTTGTGTCACTACATCTTATATTATTTATAGCAAAGGTCAATGAATATTCATTAATATTTAATCATTTAGTTTCCTGGCTTAAACGAGTAAATCTATTATTTGTCTTACTTAAAATATTTATAAATATTGTCACGTGTGGTTTGTTGAATTTATTATTAGATACGCTTAACTTCGAGGAAAATGTTTAATTGATATCGATACTAAAATATTTTGCATATAATTGAGAGATAATATGATTAGTTTGAAAAGTGTTAAATATTAATTGATTACAGACACGAAGGCAAACCATTATATAGTTCCTGGGAAATGCGTGAGCTGCGTCGGTCGGTGGGCGTTGATGTCTTTTTTACGCGCACACTTCATTCGCTTTAATTGATCTTAAATACACAATTTAATGTAAAGCATAAACTGTAATAGAAATGCGCAAGTATTCCCAGAAAATCCTACAAGAATTAGATTATACAGACGCGGCTGTAAACAAAAAGTTCGCGTTGATAAAATTACAGCGTTTTTATTCAGACCACGCTGTTAATATATTTTAATCAATAACAATGTTTATCATGATACGCAGACATTTTCTCGCGCCGTTTCTTACTATTTTAATTGAATATTTATCAATCGGCCGTGAGGACGAAAATAATTAAGACGCGTTGAATAATATTCAGAAAATTGGTCTCTATGACTCTATCGATATAGTTTGTTTAAATTCTATTCGCATTTGGACTGTGAATGTTAGTTGCATATGATAACAAAGTAACTGCGTCTTTAAATTGTTCAAACGGCGTGCGTTTTCCCTACTTCATCTACAATCGAGTAGGAATGAGGCTCGGCGAAAACTGTGCCGGCGGAAAGCAGTTCCAATATTAATGTTATATTGAATGATAAAATTATCATTTTATATTTTACAATTTTGGAAAATTTATAGGAAAATGTATTTTTTTAATTTTCTTTAAAGCGTACTCATTTTCTCACGCTTTAGCAAAAGCAAAAATAACGACGCGACGACTAAAGAAAGCAATAAACATATAAAGCAAAAAGTTCATGTGGAAATGGGTTTCCATCGAAAGTTTACCTTTAACTTTTACAAGTTTTGTTTACGATACCAATACATTCAGGCCGCCGCTAAAATTTCGTAGAGACGCGAGAACGGTCACGTCGTGCAAACTACAACACTGGCACGGGTGTCACTCATACCTGGTCGCCCACAAGGTCCTCGGCAGCTGTAATCGTGCAGGCCTCCATTCCCGGCTGCGGCCGGGACACGAACACGCTTCGAGCGCTCAACGTGCGCGGAGTCAGCGCACGCCTGCGCGCACCCACTGCGCGAGACGGACTGCGTGCGCCCGCCGCCGGCCGCTAGAGCGTGCGTGATAGCGAGCGACCTCCTTCGCGGGGTTGCAATGAAAGTGATTAGCCTCTTGCACGACTGATAACGACGCTGCCGCATTATCGTATTGTCCCCGTGTACCTTAATTGAAAATTGTCCAGGAAACGCTCGCCCCGCCGCGGCCGCGGCCGACACCGCTCACGGTGTTTATTACGTACCCAGATTTATATGTAAACTGCTGAATTACGTCTTTTATCGGTTACATTTTAATAAATCGCAATTAATCCAGAATCAATATTTACTGAAATCGAGCTTAGAATCTATAATGCTGGAATAACTCGAAGCTCGACCGATTTATCACTGTTCCATAAAGGTTTTGAAAAAACTTACATTAGGTACTGGTCTACCGCCAGTCGGTCTATAAAACATAAGGAATGTATTTATTAACACATAATTGTCGTGTTTTGCATACATTTATCATTTTCATTCTTTGACATTTTAACACAATGATTTCGAACACAAGTGAGTTAATTGCAATACAAACAGTGTACGGTTAGCGTAATTATTTTTAAATTCGCTATAGAATTGAGATCCTGAATACAATCATTTGTGTTGGTCGAAACGTGCAAAGCGAAACTAGATGCATTTTCTCGTGCAATCTGTTAAGCGACGATAGTTTCTTATCAGAGGACCCGTTTGAGGTACCTACTGCGGTACCTACGTGCCTACGTACCTACACAGCACTCGTCCATAGTACTAGCAGTCAGCTTTCACTGATCGCCGATGTCTTGGCTAGTGCAGTTTTTCTGGGCCCATGTTTGCATCACTCGAATGTTGCGGATATTACTTATCAATATTTAAACATTTCGTGTTAAACTAGATCGTTGGCTATCTAGTTTAATTTTCAGTTTTATAGTGGTTTAGTTCTATGAGAAAAATGTTGAGAAAATATTTTAAGTATTCGCAGCAGGTGACTGATTAATTAGTGCTCTATTTTTCTATTAAATATACCTTGTACTTTCTGATAGCAACATTGGATAACAGCCTCTTTATTCTCCCTGTATGTTCTTATTGTCCTGTTTCATTGTATTACTATAAAAAAAGGAGACAATTTTGATTAAGTATTTAATAAACTGTTGTGAATCTTCTGAATAAGAGTCCCTCGTGTGTATATTAATTTTTAATGAACAGTTGAGTAGTTACTTATTTTAAAATGTAAAGAAATCTATAATTTTATTTACATTGCTGAGTACATATGGCATGTCAAACAACACGCACTAGGACTTTCTAATTGATGGTACAATGTACGTGGCGCGTGTATTTGTATTTTAAATTAGATTTTAATGAACCTGAAAGCTACTGTAGGTGAAACTAATAATCTGCAGATGCTTAACTATTAAACCCTTAACTATTAATTAAATAAGTATTTATATATTGCAAATTTCAGGTTTGCAGAGCCGGTGTTTTAGGCTGCGACTGGATAATTGAGAAGCCATTTTATGAGTATATATAAATACTCATAAACGATCAAATGAACTCAACCAAGACCAAGAGGGAGAAATCCTTTTTGTTTTTGTACACATTATAATCTGACGGCTGTGCTGACCGTTTAATTAATGATATTCTTCGATACCTTATGCGTTCAGATCAT
This sequence comes from Colias nastes, assembly GCA_907164665.1. Classification (NCBI taxonomy): domain Eukaryota; kingdom Metazoa; phylum Arthropoda; class Insecta; order Lepidoptera; family Pieridae; genus Colias; species Colias nastes. Next base: position 37,188 of record CAJQZM010025844.1, read on the forward strand.
GATCACATAATATTGTAATTGATATTTTAACAGTAGGTATCAACTAAAATAAATCCTTCACCACGTTCAGTATTGGAAAGAATTTCCTTCTGGAATGAGGATTCTTTCCATGCACGACGGAAATCTGGAACCAACTTCCTCATACAGGGTTCCAGAATGGTTACCATATAGAATCTATCTGGAAAGAGCATATTCTTATCTCATAGGTAGGACGTAGGTATGAGCGAAATTGATCAGTTACCATACGGTGTAGTGTCTTCTCTTGATGACAGGCTGCCGAATAATAAAATCACCTGTCAATATTAAGATGTCTTGGAAAATATTTTTTTTCAAATTAGCCTAGTGAAACAAAATATGATATATAAGACCAATGCAAGCTTTTGGTCATTTAAAACTCAGAAAGCTTCGTGAAAGTGTCGCGTTTTATTCATTATTTTTCTTATATTTTTATCATACTTGAATGCAAAATTCAATAGTTGTTGTATATTTAAAATTAACTGTTTCTGAAAACAATTTTTAAATACTAATCTAAAATTTTACTTATAGATACCAATATTTTCGGTAAATATTGAATTGTGATAATTACGAAATAATAAATTAACAGCTTGCATAAACTAGCAAATAATTTCATTACATTTCAATCATTAATAAAATACTCAGTGACTAGTCATGCTAATAAAATGGACTAAAATAATTAATATTGCAAATAAACCAAATATTTAATTAACTGAAAGTGATAAATAGTCATTTTGATGTTCTAAATTCTAATATTTATGCGATACCAAAATATACATGTATAATGTAAACAAATAAACAAGAAACATATTTTTTATAGTACTAAAAAATAATAAGTAGGTATATAATTTGCTGCCATCTTTACATCACTACATACCTAGTATAAAGTCGCTTCCCGTGTCTATCTGTACGTATATATCTTTAAAACTACTTAACGGATTTTGATGAAGTTTTTTTATTTGATAGACTGATTCAAGAGGAAGATTTTAGTATATAATTTTTTAGATTTTGGACAAAGCGGGCGAAGCTTCGGGCGGAAAGCTAGTTTCTAATATGAGGTAAGTACCGACAGATTATTCTGGCTGCAAGATGACCCAGGATGGTAAATAATTATGTCCCCCTAGCTGTGCCACGCGGACGCGGAGTCTTGTGGACGAACCCGCGGGCAAAAACAAGTATGTATCTCTATAGCTTTGTTATTCTAGCACCTAAGCAATAGATACTTTCAAGTATCATCAAAATCAGTTCAGTGGTTTTCGCATGAAACTGTAACAAACATACGTCCATACATTATACATAGTTATAAACTTTCACGTGTATAATATTAGAAGGACTAGTAGGATGTTTCTCAGTCAACGGTGCATTTACATCAAACGAACATAGAGCTAGACGCTAGAGCAAGAGCATTCTTATGTGATATTTTAGTGTAAACGAAAACTCGTATTGAGTGTTCGTCAGTATTAGAACATTGTATTTCATTTGGAACGCACTAAGAACAATGCTGTTTACACTAAAAGAATTTGACAGAGGTTTAGAATGAGCATTCGCTCGTTTGATGTAAATGCACCGTAAGAGGTAGCTTTCTCATGGTGAAATTTAATAGATTTTTATATCGGTTTAGTAGATTTTAAGAAACATCAAAAAAAGTTTTTTTTTTTTTATTGTATGATAGGGAAGCGCTTGACCACGATCTCGCCTGATGGAAAGCTGAGATGTGGCCTAAGGTGGAGCGCGCTTCCCTAGAAGGTACCCGTTCACTCTTTTCTTGAAGACCTCCATATTGTACTCGTCGGGGAACACAGACTCAGGAAGCATGTTCCAGTCCCTCGCGGTTCGAATGAAGAATGTCGATCCGAACCGCTTTGTCCGGGTAAATTAAATAAAATCTTTCCTCTTTATTATCTAACGGTTGCATTCGCGATCAAACCATGGTAAAAACATGCCATATTTCGTAAGAGGATGACCTCTTCATGAGAAATTCAACTATATATTTTAAAGCATAACTTTCAATAGATAATTATACATAGTACGTTTGCATTTTATAATAATATTGTGTATAAATGTATATTTGAAGTACCAAAACTCCATATAATTTGGATTTTGCAAAGTCTTTAAGAACAATCAAAGTTTTAATGTACAGTGTGCTAAGTAGGTACATATATATTTATAAAAATTTACCTTGAAAAGTAATTAGTATTATATGTCTTATTCTTCTTCTCTTTGTTGAAGCAACAAAAGCTTTATGTCATCATTGGTTTATCGTTGCCAGCTAAACAGTCGGATAGGGCATTCAAATTCTTTAGGATGTACAAGTACATTTTAGAACCTTTTAATAATTTACTTATGACTTACTATACTATAATATACATTCTTAAACAGACTATTCTCTTAGTTCTTAAAGGATTCGTATGGTATAAATAATACCTCTAAAGGAACTATTTACGAATTTGATTCTCTAAGTTACCTACCTGATACCTCGTACGAGTAGACTTTGAATATCGATTTTTCTGCTGATGCTATAATTGCGATGGTAATTATGAATGTGTTTATATTTACTATTTCGGTAATAATACTCCGAAAGCATTCATTAAAAAAAAGCGCCTGTCAATGTAAAGACGGCAGTTTGTAGGTCATGTGAAATTAAAAAAACATTTATTGTAGGCGAAACAATTTATCTTATCCCACATTTTATTTCGCTGAATCATTATTTTGGTTAATTATTGACAACACAATTAACGTATCCACACCACAAGGAGTAGATACAACATGTCTATTAGGCATATTTTAGTAAAAAATTTATCCAACCTATTGAATAACTGACTGGCTAACTCGTCTGCGCATTTATCATTTTTATTCTTGCTCTTTCTTCTTAAATTTTAAACTCATTTTTATAAAAATAGTACACTGTTGAATATAAGACAAAAATTATTTTAAAATAACTAGTATATTAATATAAATTGTGTACAAATTGTTTTCCATCGTGTAAATTATATCCGCTTTTCATAGCATAATAATATGTATAGTCTACTTTGTGGTCTACTTACATATCAATGATAATCAAAATTCCCAGAAATAATCGCAATCTTTAAAAGTATCTCAATTAAGACAATGCTTGCTAGTGCGCATTTTATTTTACGAATGTAATTTTACAAAAAAAGCACAATCACGATTAATATGCGAATTTTAAGTTACACCAAAATCAACAAAAGTTACGGTACGAACATTAATCTATTTGGTTTTAGATATGAGTCTATTCAAAAATTCCCCGCCATGTTTATTTTATTTTAGGTTTCTGACAATGGATGGACGATTTAATGTTGCCTATTTAATAATTACTATAATTCAACTTATTCAACATTTGACACTCTTTTAACATAATATAACCTTTATTTGTTAATTTCTGATAGCCTCAATTGATGGTAAACAGAACTCATCATATAAAGAATGGTAGAGAACCTAGGAAAAACCACAAATTATGAACTTACGTCGCGTCGTAATCTGAATTCAGTTAAATATTTCTCTACCAGTATTAGATCAACATATTTATAAAATATATGGGTACCGCTCTTAAAATCACAGATTACACTTGGAAACAACTTATTTTTTCTATTAGGACTTTACCTACCAATTTGTACTTATGCTTCTCATGTCTATGTACCTATAGTATGAATTTCTATAATAAAATATGCAGAAGATATTTAGATATTTTACCTATAATTGTTATTTATAAGATGCATGAATTTTTCATCAGATGTATCTATAATTAAACAATGTGTATATACTTGATGTAGCGTTTATTGTGCAATATCTATTGTTTTATTTAGTAAAATCAATGATTGCAAAGAATTGAATATCTTTTTTATCCTGTCCTACGGCTACACGATTATCGCAGTTTGGTCGTCATCTTCACAGAATGGTTATTAAAGTTTACAGAATTTAACATTTAAATGTATTTTATTTTGATCCGGTATCGTCCGGGTTGACCTGGGATAAAAATATAATCTGATACTTACAAACGGCTTCCTGGGTAAAATACTTTTTCAAAATTAGTTCAGTAGATCCTTAGATTATCCCTCTACAATCTCATAAACTCGAAAAAGTGACCTCTTTATAATATTATTAGGTATGTATAAAATGGATATCAAAGGCGTGCGGGTAATTCCGTACTATTTCAGTAATACAAACACAAATTCATAATTGTATGACTTCCCAAATGATATCTCATGGCGGATGACTGTGTTTCTTAGGTTGCTTATATTATTTGGACATTTCTGTTTTTCGTCGCACATATTTAGGTTTTAGTAAGACATTGTTTTAGGTGTCTTGTCATGGTTTGGTTATCAAATTATTTGATGTTTTAACGATAAATAAACTATATATTTTTCAGAGAACCGCTCGCTTTCTTCCTCTGCTTTTATACATATATATACATATATATACATACATACATACATATACATACCTATATATACATATATAAAATTTAAATGGCCACCTACAAAATAAAATGAATTTTTACATTTAATAATGTTCTGTTCAACCTCTAAAAACATAATTTATGTTGAGATTTAAAGAAATCCGACATTTAAAATATATAGTTGGAATTAGCCGAACAAATGTGAATGTTCTAGAAAAAGTCGGATGGGAAACTTAAAAATAAATTTCATCCAAATTAGCTGTGCCCCTAATATCGCATTAATTTGAGGTAGGTATTATTAGCCATAACCTGCTGCCTGATATTATATAATCTTCATCAAAAATTTATTATTCAACCCAATAATTCAATTGGATTTAAAAATATCTGAAATTAGCGCGTTAAATTAAACTAAAAACATTATTTTTAAGTTTAATAGACAATAGAAATAAAGAGACAATTTATTACGCTATACGATATACAACAATTGCTCAGAAAAAGTTACACCAAATTAGCACTAATCGATGAAAAAGTCGCAGTTGTATCATCTTCCTTAAGGACGCTGTCACAAATCTGCGTCACTCAAATTTAGGTA
>CAJQZM010025844.1:47211-60576 GCA_907164665.1 Colias nastes
GTTAATAGCTACCCCAAAAACCATGAAAATGACACCCATGACGAAAAGATGTAAAATTTTCGTCGGCGCCATTTTGGATTTAAGTTTTGTCAAATTGCTTTACCCCACCAATCCGTTCAACAACCCATAAAAAAGAGGATCTCAGTCAACGTAATTTTTAAAACATAATTTTAAATTAGGTACAAATAATTGGAATATGAAACTTATACAGTTTACTCTTATAAAGTATCAAATATTTCAAATCACGAAAACGACAGTGCACGCACAATAATCTTTTTCTTATTCGTTTTTATTTTTGGGACGAGGAGCGATACACCCGTCCTTCCAAGAGCGCTTCTGAGCGCGGTCTGACGACCCGCGAGAGCAAAATGTATGAAGAAATCGACAAGTATTTTTAATTTAGCTAATAATTGAAATAAAATTTTGATTTAGATACAAAAAAATTATCATAATCTATAAAGGACTATATATCCCTCAATAATGTATAGGTAAGAAGATAGATTAGGCTTTTAATTTTCTTAAAATGGTACCGTTTTAGACCCCATTTTTTTGCATTTTATGCGATTATTGTGCTGGGAAAATCGTATTTCAGCGACAATTTTGTATGACGTCGTACAATTTTTATAAGATGAACGTAGAGCTGAATATATTATCTTTAAATTAAGATATTACTATGTTCTCACGTGTAATTGCTTTAAGTTAAAATGGTACCGAAAAACAGCGTGTTTTTGTAAAAATACGTAATAGCACCCTTAATCATAATATACTTAAATGATAAAGACGTGCAAATCTAAGATAAACTTATTTAATAATTATTCCATAAAGGGATTGTAAAAGTTTTAGCTCATATCTTGTCTACACTAACAAGGAAATACCGATAATTAAGTACATATTGTTAGCTGATAGTAATATGTCTATTTGTAATTTCGGCACACGTTATAGTTAATAATTCATATATTTATTAATATTATTACGTAAATTAAGAACATTAATTAACTTAAATAAACCATTTTATTTGCTCAATCAATTAAATATAAATTTTAATACGATTCATAACATATACATCGCATCGTTATAATATTTTTCAACGGAAAACCACAACCAATTGAAAATTTCATTACTTTTATTTTATAACCCTTGACTAAAAGACTTGAATTACAGTTTTATCCTGTCCTACTTTGAAAATTATTTCACATTTCGTTTAAATTTATAGACATTATTTTCTCTCACTTTCTTATTTTATACTGAAATCTTAAGACGAATAATTAACACGACGTACCGACGACGTATGATTCATTATGAATCATACCTCATTTTGTCGTGGTATCATATTATCTACCTCCTATGATAACATACAATAATTATATCATAGAAGGTTTTTCATTTGCTCTCTGGGTATGTTATACTAGCCGCTTCGCCCAGGTTAATTCGGGATAAAAACGTCATAAAATATAGCCAATGTTCATCAGGGATTCTAATGGTAAAAGAATTCTTTAAATCGGTCCAGTTGTTTCGGAGCCTATTCAATTCAAACAAACAATCAAATATTTCCTTTTTTTAACTATTATCTAGTGTAGATACAGTATATATACATTATACAACTATAAATTTTGTCATATTATAATCTCATGACGCGGCACAGCTTCAATTCGATTAGGAAATAAACAAGACCTCATTGGCGCTATATTGCTTATAATAAAGTATTCAAGGTTCTTATCATTTGTGTGACATTGATAATAATGATTTTATTGGAACAGCCGTAGCATAGCCATTTCATCGTGTCATTTTGTGGACCATTTCTTTTCTTTCGTTGTTTCTGAAAATTATATTTGTAGAAAAGATAATCTTACATTAAAACGCATTTCAAAATCAATGTTGTTCCCAGGTAGGTAATTGAAAAAGGGAGCCAACTCCATATCTACAAAGATTTGATATGTCTGTAAATTGAGATTGTAAATAAAATAAACGTTTTACGTTTTCCAAAATATGTGTTAACTCGTCAAGTATCTCTTAGATATTAATCAATTAAATGACATTTGAAAATATTAAAAATTCATTGTAATTAGTGCCCATTATTAAACATTTTGAGTTTGATGTGAAAAGCAAACTCTGAGATAATTGAAAATATAACTTTTATTGACACTTGTTGATCTACATTGATGTTACGTCATCCTGAAACTAGTACCAAACAAATCGATGCACAATTTTGTAGCTCTAAGCATAATCTACTATTTATTCTCTTTAAACAGTTATAACAAATTGTTTGAAAACTAAGGATATGTACTTAGGTACCTTTATTCTGTTTGAGTATACTCTTTATACATCAATAGATCCTGGCAGATTATTAATAAGTACGTATTTATTTTATAATCTTACTGCCTATAGATATTATATCATAATTAACCATGGCATTGCTGGTAATATAATAATTTGAATTTGCCAGTCAGTTCAATTCACGGCGTAAACTGTCTGGAAATAAGAGGTCATAATACGGCCCCAGTTAGAGTATAGTAAAATATTTGCTAAAAGCAAATCACATTATTACGTTTCTATTCTAGCTTTTTCTATCCCCGTTTGAGTCAAGTCAATAGGTATACTGGTATAAAGGTATGCCTACAAATTAAAATCCACTCAAATATAATATACCTACCTACCATTCATAATACATCTTGTCATTGAAATGAGTGGCAAGTATATTATAATATAAACTGTTTCTATATTTTTTATTATTGCTGAAGACTCAATCAATCGGTATCAATCATCATCAATATCAATGAACACAATAATAAAAACATAATATTCATATTCTAGCATTCCTAAAAGCTACACTTGAACCGATATCGTAGAGATATTTTAAATAATATTTGGTAAGTATTTCATGAAAATTAAATTTAAAATATAGTGAAAATAAAAAATAAAATAATATAGTGAAATTAAATAAAAAATAAATTGAATATGAGTTTTATAGATTACCAACATAACATATTCAAAATAACATAACATAGGTAAGTAATATATTCAATCATAAACATTTGTTGTTAGTATATTTTATCCCTACTACCCAGATAAAGCAGACGCAAAGGCAAGCGATTATTTAATACTAGCGGTCCGCCCCGGCTTCGCCCGTGGTACATATTTACGTTTTCTCTATAAGAACCATCCTCGTACTTCAAGGAATATAATAAAAAAGAATTATCGAAATCGGTTCAGCCGTTCACACGTGATGCCGTGACAACGCGAAACGGGAGCGGACCCGCCGCCTTTTTATAGCTCCCGCCGCGAAGCGCGTCGAACGCGGCAACTGATACACAAAAATAATCCTTATGGCTGCATGATTCTGTATTCACGCGCGATGACATATAGCGTATTTCATGTATAACTTTGGTGTTTCTACACCGATTTACATGATTCTTTTTTTATTGAATAGGTAATAATGTTAACTTTTTTTAATTAGGGATGAGTGAGAGTGTTGTAAACGTAAGAGTAGACAAATATAATCAGAAAGCTCCGAATTGCTAAGCTATTGAAGTTTCACGTGTTATTGTGAGTCAATTTTAAAAGATAGACATAATATGCTGTCTAGGAATTTATTTTTATATAATAATAATAATTTAAGAACATTTGTGTCGTACATGATTTCTATGTAGCTTTAACCATTAAGGCTGCACACGCGACGGAAGCTTAAAAAATGTAGTAACTTCTCCCGTTTTCCCAATATTTCCCTTCACTGCTCTGCTCATATTGATCGTAGCGTAATAAAAAGTATACTATAACCTGCCCAGGAGTATGAAGAATAATTGTGCCAAATTTCGTTAAAATCCGTCGTGTAGTTTTTGTTTCTATAACGAATATACAGACAGACAGACAGACAGACAGACAGACAGACAAAAATTTTACTGATTGCATTTTTGGCATCAGTAGCGATCCCTTATCACCCCTTCATAGTTTTTTTTTTAATATATTTCATGTACAGAATTGGCCTCTCTACAGATTTATTATAAGTATAGATAATGTACCTATATGTATAAATGTGTTTATATGTTTATAAGCAACTATAAGTGGGTACCTACATATCACTGTAACATATTGTGCCTAATTTTTGTAATGAACTAAATCGAAATCTTCTCTTTAAAAATTGCGATTTATTAAATCCGTCTATCCGTTGCCCGTAGCTTCTACCTCGTGAACATTATAAAATTTATATACGTTTTATAAATCTTTAATCCCCTATTTTATCCCATTGGGGGTAAATTTTATCAAAATCATTTCAACAATGTAGACTGTACCATACTTATATTATTATGTTGCATATAACATGCATAGCCTTCATATTGTTTCAAATAAGTAGGTACCTATTTTCAAAACATTTACTTAGTTGGATGCATGTTTTAACATCAAATAAATTTGCTGATAAAATTGTAGATAACTAACTAGATACAAATTAATAAAATTGTACAAATCTTTTTCTTTTTTATTCAACTCGATTTAACTTTATTTAATTTATTTATTGTGTTGTATTATATTATTGTAGGTGTTATGTATGTACCTAAGTATTTTTTCGAAACACTACACGTACTATATTTTACGCTATATAATAAATTGTAAATTATTATGCGACCATTCTCTCAATTCTCATGATATCAATATAAAGAACTGTACATAATATATGTACAAGTTCTACAAAAAATGTGACAGAATAAACTATCTACGTATGATTTAAGTAAATCACAAACTCATTCGTCTGCAATATATAGTATCGGAGAAAAAAAGATTTTAGCGCGATTCAGAGTGCTCATAGTGTCATCTGCTGTCATCTGTTATTGCTTCATGTAAATTATTTCCAATCCTCCGTGATATCACACTCAAACATTTATTTATTCAATTTGACTTCTTCTAAAAGCACTTTTGAATCGTTATAACATAGTTCTATCATTAACCACCGGTTCGTTAAGCAGTTTCAACTAAGAGAAGAGCCGGAAATAATGTATATAGAAAGAAATGTTGCTGTTTTAAAATTATGTAAATTTTACATGATATATTATTATGTATTATGTACTTACGTACTAATAATTATACCAAAGAACTGTGCAGTAAGGATACCAAAATAGATATCTTAGTCAGTAGTCAGTACCTACCATCATTATCAGGAACCCGAACATAATATGTAGTTAAGTACATTGTACAAGTTTCCCAAAAAATAAGAAAAGGATCCGATCCTTTAAGTATACAACTAATACTGTAGAATTAATATGCAGTGTCAAGGACGGGGTTTTATTTATTTATTATTATATTGCTTAGAATTAATTATTTCTATAGTGTCATTTACGAGGTAAAGTCGGCGCCATCTGTGTTTTCTAAGTGGAAATTTTAGTCTTCTGTCATACCAATGCCCGGAAACGCACCTAATCGTATAGGAGGTATCAACGTTGACAAGAGAGAATTTTAGTATAGTTGGTTCTTTGATATGCTGTTCCTCTTGCTATTTCGGTTATAGTCCGGGCTGTCTGGCTGGCCGCATTGGTTGCGTTTATTAGTGCGCATCTTATCTGCACAGGAAAATATCCTTAATTTAAAGTCATTTTTTAACGCGTAATTTTTAATCTTTTGCCTTTAGATAGATCCATCAGACATACATTTTTTATTGCAAGACGTTTTTTTCGTTGTTAAATAGGTGCCAGACGCAATTATTTTTATTTCAAAATAATTAAAATATCATCGAAATAAGTGAAATTCCATCAACATGAGTCCCCGTGAAGGATAAGTAATCACTGTGTTACTTATACTATATATAATATTCATTTTACTATTTACAATTTTTTTGCAACAATCTACCATGGTGCCTCCTTTTCCCAACGAACCTCAAATAGGACGTTAAATGTAAACTTGATAAAAACCAAATACATATCATCAAATTCATATTAATACCCAAAAGTGTAATAAATATGAAAGCATCTATTAAAAATATTAGTTTACTAATTATTTAATATAAGTATTAAAAAAGGATAATATAATATAAGTAATAAAGTTATTAGTTACTTATCTTTTAAGCGGACTCATGTTGATGTAATTTCACTTATTTCGATGACATTTTAATTATTTTAAATAAAAAATTGCGTATGGCACCCATTTAACAACGAATAAAACGGCTTGCAATAAAAAAATTATGTCTGATGGATCTATCTAAAGGCAAAAGATTAAAAATTACGCGTTAAAAAATGACTAAAGTTAAGTATATCTTCCTGTGCAGATAAGATGCGCACTAATAAACGCAACCACTACCGCCAGCCAGACAGCCCGGACTCTAACCGAAATAGCAAGAGAAACAGCATATCAAAAACCCACACAAAAACCCAACTATACTAAAATGACTTTTTTTAAAACGTTGGTAGCTCCCGTACCATAAAGCATATTCTGTACAAGACGTGTCACATAAATTGCTAAATAAATATTATATCGTGTCTATTGTCCCACACGGTTTTTTGAGGAATGAGCGCCATCTATATTTATGTAAATATTTTTTAAGGTTCAGGGAAGGTAAAACATTTTATGCATTCTTTTGATATGGATATTTTTTCTTTATTGTTTATAATAACATTGGATATGTATGCCCATGTGGTCAATAGGTATAAGTCTTCATGGGTAGGAAACGCTTACATAAAAAACAGCTTATTTAAAACATATTTATTAGAATTTTTCACACCAACATTTAACTAACTCAACGTCAAATTCCAAGTTTTAAGACAAAAAATTAAGGACTTTCACACAATCTGTCGGCAGCTCTAGACACCCTAAATGCAGCCCTATTGCAAAATGATTCCTTCGCGCGTGTCTAGTGGCAACAGACTAACTTCTAAGTTCTAACCAAATGTTACCTTTATATAAAATACATTAAAACATGGCATATAATAAAAGTTACCTAACTACTTGCATCGAATTGTATAACGACTTGCTGATTAGACAAATTGAGTCTTCTATGATAGATACCTACACTTTGTTTTGTGTAGGACATTTTTATACGTACGTATTTGTCATTTTAAGGGGCCGTATCGATTTTAAGAGTGATTTTGACTTGTTTCTTTAATTCTTTAGGAGCTCGTTTAAAAAAACTAACTACTATGTTATATGAAGGTAATGGTATAATTTAAAATTCTCTAGAATATTCGATTATATAGATCTGCCATAACAACGTTTGCGCTCCCGTATATAATCGAAAATTCTAGAGAACTTTAAATTATTCCATTTCTTTCATAAAACATGTAATATGTATTTTTTTTATTGCAAATTTTTAAGCATTAACCTATCATTTAGTGTGTATTTTTTATTTTTTTTAACTCTGTTGTAAGAACTAGAAATTCGACGCCATATACGCATAAAATTTCATCAAAGTAAGGCTATTTTAACTTAGATGTTCTTTGAATTTTTCAATAAAAGTACATAAATTGCCTCGAACATATTTTAGGATGTCTCAGTGTCTTTACTGTAGTATATTTTTATAAGAAAACTTCTTCTATTAAATTCCGTGTAAAATACAAAGACACGAACGTCCCGCATGGAAAAAATTGAAACACGCCTTAGGTTATTGGCTATTAAACAAACTGGACAATGAATATCAATAAATTGTCTCGAACGTATTTTAGATATTGAATGAATCTTTAATTTAAGATATCATCACACATTGTTACTAATTTAGTTTTGTTAAACGAGCTTCTAAAGAATTACAGAAACAAGTAAAAATCACTCTAAAATCGATAAGGACTCTTAAGTGAAAGATATAAGTTAATCAGAACCTTTACAGATGTATGATAGTGGCTCAAAATAGTTATTTAAATTATGAGTGGTTTAAAAATCAGAATGTGCAGAACGATCCAAATTATAATTAATTTTATAAATCTATTAGTAAATCAACTTAAAAATTACAAAATTTAGAAAACATGAATGGACAAATTACGTGATCATTGCGTAGATTCAAGATTGTGGTTAGTTAATCACAATACTGTTTGCTCGGTAAAGAGAATATGAATTTTACAACGTTGTTTTCATGTTACAAGTTTATTGAAGTATCTTTACTATTTTTTAAACCAAATGTTTCTCCCGTTCGATTAATACTATTTAGTACCTATTTACCTACTATAATAGTCCTTAAGCCAGGAAAATTAGAAGGCGTTATTGCATCACAGAATTGTTAACATCAAATAGACGCAATTTTAATTTATCCATTTAAAGTAGATAAGGCTTTTAAATTCATACTTTTGGTTGAACTTACATTTAACATTGTTGTAGCTACCAATAGAGCCTGCCCGTGCCATCACTGTAAAGTTTTCGTAACGTTGGGTTCATATTAATACAGCCTGTTTCAACTCCTTTTAAAAAGTCTTTATACTTTAAACTTATAGAGAGAAATTAGTAGTAACACAGATTAGATAATAGTTACTGTAGTAGACAAGTTAGTTTAGTACACAAGTTATTCTTGTATCTACCATCTAAAAAAAAATTGTTGAGTTGGGATGAAGGAAAACCATTGAATCTGTGTATGTTTTAATTATTGTTGTCATTGTCAATCGTTAATCTTAAAGTATGTGAGATAATTCTAAGGAATACCCAAATTTTTTTTACAATGTTGACATAAGATTTCTACTTATGAATTACACAAAGATGGGTTTTACTTAAACAAAAAAATTAAATCCTCAATAAATACAAAAGGTTTTGACTTATACTTACCTAGGTACCATAAATTGTCGTAATTTATATTTATTGTTTAAAACTAGCTTACCGCCCGCTGCTTCGCCCGCTTAGTCTAAAACCTAATAAATTATATACTAAAACCTTCCTCTTGAATCACTTTATCTATTTAAAAAAACCGCATCAAAATCCGTTGCGTAGTTTTAAAGATTTAAGCATACAAAGGGACATAGGGACAGAGAAAGCGACTTTGTTTTATACTATGTAGTGATTTGCGTCGTATCGATCTACAATTAGGTACATACATATTCATTTCGCTATAAGTTAAAAGTTTATCAGTAAAATCATAGATATAATAGATAGTATATGTATTCAACTGAATAAATTGCACTAGATTGCGTAATCAATTAATTAGCTCACTAGAACAAAGATTTGACGTAAAACTATCTCCGTAACATTTTGTAAAATTGTTTCGTAAATAATTTGTCTTGAATGTATACGAATACCCAAAGCCCTCGAGGAAACCATCCCACTGAAAATAGAAATGCTAGGCACATAGCCTGCAGAACCGATGGCCGTTGGGGGCTGGGGCAGAAAGGTTTTCGAATGGAGACCACGTACTGGACGACAAAGCGTGGGACGACCGCCCACAAGGTGGACAGACGACCTGGTCCGAATGGCAGGGAGCCGCTGGATGCAGGCCGCCGGTGACCGGTCGTGGTGGAAAACCCTGAGGGAAACCTTTGTCCAGCATTTAATCTGTGTATATTTTTTGGCAGTGGACGTCCCACGGCTGAAACGACGAAAACAGAAAGAATATCGACAAAACTTTACTGTGTTCCGTCAACCCATTTTTAGTGACCGCGTAGAATTTTTTACAATAATTCAATTATTATATTCAATTATTATATTCTTATATATTATATTATTGCTTTTATTTTTATTTTTTTCTTTATTTTTTTCATAATATGTACACTGCCACTGTCAGGATGTCAATGTGGTGTCCACTGAAAATCAGTGGAGAATCTAAGTGTCTTATATGTCCTTAGATTCTCAAACCACTGAGTGGATATTATCCATTTTGTGCCGTTGTAACTAGTTATAAGTTAATTTTATTTATTTTTTATGTATTAATGTGCATCGGTACAAATAAATGTATTTTCTTTCTTTCTTTCTTTCTAATTCATCCATGACAAACAATGGCATATGAATTGGTATATTTGTCAGTATTATAGATTGAGTTTGCTAACCTACAACATTTTTTTTTTCACAAAAGGAATTTATACCTTTAGATGTAGATTCGCAACCGTCGTGAAAATTCATCATCATAGAAATTGATATCAAATCTTAAGCTTAAAAGCTTAAAATCCAAAACCTTATTGTTATATCTTCATTACACAGGCAAACATAGAAATATAACCATTGGAATAATAAACCCCGATGCTTTTGTAGGTTTAATAATAAATAGTTTTATTATGACAAGGAAATGGATTATTTAATGGTGCCTAATTTTAATACCAATCTTCTATCCTTGGGTTTCCATCATATTAATATATAATTATAATTAACGTGAACTACACACAAGTTGTTTAGAGTTTCTTTAGTTCTGATATTTGAAAATTTATATATGATCTTAATGTTAGGGACAAATATTCAACACGCAAAAAAAAAATTGTTTCAAACATTTTCGCAAGGAAATGATTACAATATTGCACCTGACACCACACAACGTGCAGTGAATCAAATTTTCCAACTCTACCTTTTTGTATATTATTGATATAAGCCTCAAATAACAGAAACAAACATGAATTCCAACTAATACAATGACGTTACCCACCGTCACAATGCGCTGAAACAGTTTTTTGTTTCGATTATTTAAAACAATTATTTTATATTTGAACTAGCTTCCGCCCACGACTTTGTACGTGCATCCCCGTTTTTCCCCGTTCCCGCAAGAATTTCGGGAAATCCTTTCTTAGCGGATGCCTACGTCCTAAAATCTACCTGCATGCCAAATTTCAGCCCGATACGTCCAGTGGTTTGGGCTGTGCGTTGATAGACTATATCAGTCACCTTTGAGTTTTATATACATACGTATATATAGATAGATGTAAAACCTGTGGTAAAACTTTGAAAAAAAAATACTAATATTTCGCACACTTTCAACTACAGTTATTTGAGAACTAGATAGGTAGAGACTTAAATAACTAAATTTAAAATTAAATTTCTCACACATTTAATTGTTTAATTTAGTAATTCTTTTGTAAATAATGAATGTTTAATCACCCTTAAAACAATCTAAACTCGGAAATATAAAATAGTGCAAACAAACCGAGTAAGGAACAATTACGCTTGTGTGTGTACGAGATGATTATTTATTAGCGCATACATAGCGACACATGGCCTGGCTGTTGCATTATATAGAAAAGACGAATCGCAAAGGCAGATAGTATATGCGTTCGCCGCCGAGGCGCAACATCGATGCCTTAAATTCAACCTCATTATAAAGAATCCTCATTCATGAGAAGGACTTCGGAAATATTAGTTTCATCCCGGGAACGTTAATATACTAAAATGGTATATAAGAAGAAGACTGAGTGAGTGTTGAGTTTCTATTTCTTTTGTTTATGTTATTTTTCTCGTGAGCTATGCGATTTAATTGTGGCTTTGCAAATTTTAGATTTGTTTATTATATTCAATTTACATTAGTTTAACGAAATAATAGTAAGTTTGTTTATTAAATATTTGCTAAAAAACCTAACTGTAACTAATTGTGTAAACTGAATTAGATAAAATAATATTTTTATGCTTCGAATTTATTTACGCGAATAATATCTACCTGTATGTTTGCATGTATTTTTAGAATGCAATTTCTTTTACAATTCAACTCGTTATGAAATAATTTATATGGTTTAATCATTGTCCATTGCTTATTAGGTATTTGTGCAATAAGGTACCTTAGGAACTTGCTTCTCTGATAATGTTAATATTTTTCAAGAATATTTACTCTAAACTATTTTTAATAATTCAATGAAAGTAATACAAATTATCATAATTTATTAAAGAAATAAAGAAGAACCTAACTTTCTGTAAGCTAATTAGCTTTTAAAGCATGTTTTGACATAATATAAACAATTCGAAGCACGTTTCAAGCACATTTTCAATCGCTTCCTATATCTACTGTTTTTCAAAAAAAAAATTAACGGTCAGTTTCCGCCTTACAATTTGTAATCATAACGTAGATTATACGATACATAATACAAATATGAACCTTACAGACTATCACCCATTATTATAATATATTGCCACTCTGAGATTGAATTGAAAAAATGCACTTAAGGTTAACTTGAACTTTATTTTGAACAAAAACAATCAAAATAAAATACTTCTTCAGGGTAATTTTACCTTGCTCTTGAATATGATACAATAAAAAACAATTCATACCAATGTGTCACTTCATAAAGCAAACTAATGTAACTTGTGTAAAACTCGTAAGTATAATCATAGGCAATTAACTAGATAATCTTAACGAGTGCAATCTGGAATTAATACTTTATATCCCATATAAATACTTGGCATTCTATGGCGCAAAACCTTTACTAGAAATACTTGTTTTTATGCGAAGAAAACATTATTACTGAAAGGAGATATTTCGATGTATTAATATCGCAAATATTCATTTGCATTAATAAGTTCGTGAGTTAAACATGCATCGTGTATGTTTTCATTCATATACATATTTGTTTTCTATTGTATGTAGGTATATGCTTAGAATATACCTACTTATAAAAAACGCTGTGCCACGTATCGTGTTCGTGTATTTCAGCGATTGTTTATAAAATTGTCCAGAAATCAAAACATATTACTTACAAACGTTTTGCTTTCCAACTTTTCCGATTAATTAATTGTTAATATAATTTGAATATAGATCATAAATATTAGAGGTATATATAGGTTAAGGTGTACGATATTATGTTCACACATCTAAGTATTTATTAATAGCTTTTATGTTTCCATTTATGTATAAGATGTAGAAAGTATAAAAAGCATTATAATGTTCATTTCCGTACACACTCATACTATTATTCTATTATTTATTGAATATTTACTTTCAGCAAAAAGAAAAAGGCGGTTGAGAAGGAGCCTACGGTGTCATTTTTACAAATCGTAAGTAATCATCTGAAATGTTTGCTCGCTATCAAGTTTATCTCTATTTGCAATGTTTTCCTAATTAGGTATGTGATAACAGATCGTTGAGATTTGCATTGACGCCAATTTGTTGTCTGAAATAAAGCCAATCTCAGACACAACTAGAGATAAAAAAGGAAGAAAATTCATGATTTTGCGCAGGTTTTTTTTTTATAATTATAACTTTTTGTTTTGATTGTACACATTGTTTTCGGTTGTATGAAATGATAGTACTATAATAATCATAGTTATACACTCAAACATTAGTATTTTAACGTGAATGATTTGCTAAAGAAGGTAGCGTAGTTTTATATCCCACCAAAAACATAAATTTAAAAATTGGAGCCGAGTTCAATCGTTGACTTAATTTGCCAAAAAAAGAAATGAGATCTAAATGTGTGCCAAGTTCTGTAGACAGTCCAGAAATTTATTTACAAAGATGTATTAAGTTCTTAGAGCCAGCGCGCACGAGCAACTTTGTCTCCGCAACTATTTTGT
>CAJQZM010025849.1:5115-19788 GCA_907164665.1 Colias nastes
GTTGTTGTTGTTGAATTGGTTGTTGTTGTTGAATTGGTTGTTGTTGTAGAATTGGTTGTTGTTGTTGTTGAACTGGTTGTTGATGTTGAACTGGCGCCGGTTGAGGCTTAAATATGTTGCAAAAATTAGTGACAATTGTTATACATACATTTTGAAGGTTAAGTTAACATTTTTTTTTTATCAAATCCAAGTAAACATTGATTTTATTAAGAGCTATAATAGATATTTAACAATAATTAATGTTAGTATTGGTTTGGTACACAATATTTTGATCGCCAAGGTATTATAGAATGAATTAAAATAATTGATTTTATTAAGAAAAATTTTAATTTGTATTGATATCTGTGTCTGAAATAAATATATTAGAATAGAATTCTTCTCTTATCTACTTGCCTATAATGAAAATAAATTAATGGATCACAGTGCTTAAAAGAAAGCTTACCTGAGCAGGTGGTGCAGCTTCCTGTTGTGGTGCGTCATCTAGTATTTCACTAAAAAATAAATATTAAGTTTCATTGCAAGTAAGAAATACTTAAACAGAAAGAGCAGAGTTAATAAGAGAGCAATGAAATATGACGCTATAACCATAAAAACAAAATTTTCACTATTCTTATAAGCCTGATATAATTGATGAGCGACCATGTGCTCTCTGTAATTTTGACAAACACTGAAGGTGGTTCTTAACTTCTTATTATCATAATCGGACAATATTCAGTTGTTCTAGAAGTAGTCTAGTTTAATCAAGTGTTGATATAAATTTAAATTTATAAAGGGTTGCTGTCAAATATGAGTCTTTGAATAAATGTATGCTATAAATAAATATATTTCCTTACCTCGTCATAGCAGCAGTTGGTAAAGAGAGACTCTGAGGCTGTGCGCATATTTTCGCGACCCCCTTATCCAAGTTAATGATATTGAAGACTGTTAGGAGACCAGTCTGCGATACGATGAGCAAAAATGGCATTGGTGGCAGAACTTCATTTTCACCTAAAAACGAAAAATATGAAAGATTTATCTTTTAATGTATAAAAATTACTTTAAAAATGTGTAATTAAAAAGTTTTATTCAATCATAAAAAAATATTACTTGTTATTTGAACCATATTATATGCATGTATGTATTTATATGATATAATAAAAAAATCTAAAATCTATGTGTCTACAGTGTTCTCTATAATAATAAAATTGTATCATTTACCCCATGGCAGCTGATGAACCGCACTAGTATCAACACATAATCCAACAGGGTAGTTTTCTTGTTTTTTAGATGTTAGAGGCAACTCTGGTCTGGCTTCATCATTCTGAAAATTATTTTTAATGAATAAAATATTTTTAAGTGTCTTCAATATTTGTAAATATTTATCTTTATAGCTAAAATATTTCAAAGAAAATGTTCATTTAATTATCAAAAAAATATATAAATGATTGCTATAATATCTTATTTCAGATTTATTTATTCTATTTTGCAGTACATAATAACTGAAGCCTTTAAATATAATAATAATGCTTACCTGACACCATTGCATCCAAGCAACACCATCTTTGGTTCCAAGGGTTGCAATTTCCATACTATTTGACGATGATGATAAAATCATATTCCTGAAATTTTTGACAAATAAATAATGTGTTTTATATCTTAGATCATGTTTTATATCTTAGATACTTTGAATATAATATAATATAAATTTATAATATAATATTTTAATAAATTCTTCTTACCATTGGGCAATGCCATGTAAATAGTAATACCAGGGTCTATTAGACCCCATACTGTAGCAAATATCTTCATAGTTGAGGCATCCTGGCTTTGCTCCCTTAGGTGTGCTGACTATAGTTACAGCTAAAATCATCATACAGAATAAATTAATAAAATTATTGTTATTGATATAAGAAGACGATTATACAATATTACTTTTTGATTCAAGATTACATTCATACAAATAAGCTGTGTTTTATTATATACAAATCAACATTCAAATAGGTTGTTTGGACTGGGTACAATTATACAAAATATTTTTACAAGTTATCCTCTTCCTTTTATACTTCATTTAAAGGTAATTTCTAAAATTAAAGCAGTAAATCAACTTTATAGTTAAAATATCTTAATTCCAAACATATTTCATACCTGGCCGGCTATTATCAGACGCATTTCTGAACACCACAGCAAATTGATAAGTGGATATCCAATAAATAGCCAGAGCTTCAACAGGCGCTCCTTCAAACAGATTGGGAGCGGGTACTTGTTTCATTGGTGACAAGTCTGGTTTGTATTGACAGAGTGTTCCATCATTGTTCCCAGTTACTAGTTGTTTTCCTTTGGGGCTCCAACATATGCACCTAATAAAAAATTTGAAAATGTTAAAGGCTTATTAGAAATTAGTCCTTTCCCAATAGTTATGTTTTTGAAACTCAATGATGTCATGAAAGATCTTATTTAATAGTCATTCATAGTTTATACTAAAATGTATTATACATTATTAACAAGAATAAAGTATCTTTAATTACATTGTGTTATTGAGCACATAAAATACTTGATTTTATATTCTTTATCTTTTCAATGACCGCAATATAAATAAATAAGCTTGCAGACATTTTTCAAAAATTAAAAAATAATACTTGTCTCTAAAGAAAATCGATCAGTGAAACATGTATAATGCATCTGCCCCTTACCCCACTAGGAGACATGGGACTTCACTCAAAAAAATAATAAATAATCTTGTAAGTATATAAAATAAAATGTTAAAAATGTTCTTACCTAGCAGTAGATGGTATTTGCTTTTTCTGCATAGTACTAACTTGGCAAACAACTAGAGTACCGTCAAAGAAGACAATACCAATAGTGTCAGGTACACATGGATTCCATTGCAGGGATGATACAAAAGTTGATGGATTGACATCACATTTTATAGATGCAGATGGTCCAACATTCTGAAAAATTATCCACCAATAAATTGATTACAAGATAAAATGATAATAACACAATTATAAAGAACTTAAAGAAAGAAACAGCAAATTATCTAAATTTATACAGAATAGAAATTTTTTTTTTCTATTCTTTATAAATTTATATTAATTATATAGCATTTGAATGCCGTAAAACAAAAAATATCAAATTCACAGTTCACACAATTATTTATTTAACTATTACTAACTTATTTGATAAATATAAAGTTAGTCAATAAAATGGCTACTTACTGGATTTTGAAAATCAGTAACTTTAAAAACCAAAAGCATTTGACTCCCCACTACAGCTAGCCATTCCTGATCACAGTTTACAGCTATATGAGTGGGTTGCACTGGTAGTTTCACCGATAGGTGTTGTGGTTCAATTTCATTGTTGATCAAGTCTTTGATATTGTACACTGTAAGGAGTATTCAATAAATAGTAGTTTGTGTGACTAAAATTTATTCATAAACATTTAAAATTAAATTTATTTATAAACAATTTATAGAAATAAAAATAACTTACCAGATAAAACTCCTTGTGGTGAAGCAACAAATACAATACCATATTTGCTTGACGTCGTCAAAAGATTATACCCTCGATTAGGCAATGTATTAGAAGTATTAAACACCTTTATTTTCCGTTGTAGCTTGTAAAGCAGATTCTAAAAGCCGGGTAGTATTATAACCTATTAGTAATTTATATTTTGTACAACATATTATATTTATATGGATGTTACTTACAGATTCATCTATGGAATTTGGTCCAAATTGGACTTCCATCGTAGGAGATTGAGACTTGGGTTGACTTCAAAACATAGACATAAATTTAAAAAGAATAAAACGTATTTGTAAAAGAAGTGTAAAAGTAAACATTTAGCACATTATTGGGATTATTTAAATGCAAGTATACAGAAAGAAAGTATAAATTTTATTAACAGCCTTTAAATTCGAAGTATTTAAGGAATTATAAAGATTATTTATTCGTTGCAAATACAAATCAAAGCACAGAGCAAGAAATCAAAGAAAACGAGAATTAAACCGCGACAGAAATTCCCTCCGTATGTCAATGTCAGTAAACAACGATGTCAGTGTCATAGTGATAGACAGCAGGGTAAAGTGTTGTCTTACAGAAAAATAAAACCACAGATTAATATAGTACTACGCAAATATAACATTGTTCCTTAACTGAGACTTTTCTTGTTAATATTTTAATAATTTACACTGAGTGATATGACTTTTTGTTAGATTTTAAATACCTATTCCTATTACTTTTATTCTAATCCAAGTAGAGATATTATATATGTAATCGAACATTAAGTCAAAAATCGCTTTTAACCCGTTAAGCCGTTCTTGAGCTTAATATATGTTGTTGAGTAACTATCATGTCTCTGTACACTCTTCTTAAGTAGCTTAAGATAATATAGGTATGTATAGTACCTAAATAAATCTAGTTTATAATATTATTTTCTTAAAGTAATAGTAGCGTCAGCTACTATTAAGTATTCTGTGGTAATAGTCAACAGTTAAATAGAACAAATAAAATTTTTATTACATTTCCTTTCAATATTTAATCACATTCAATAATAATTCAATTGTGCTAATTACATTCATATACCTATAAAACGATTTTACAAAGCTGATTTTAAAATAATTTATTAGGTACCTATTAATTATTAACAATTCGTTACATATAAAATAGCAAAAAAATAGTACATAATATGTTATATAATAATTATAGTTCTTTCATTTTACATTGATTAGTTTTAATTAGGGAATATTAAGAATTTCTTGATAATCCATAAATGTAACGGTTCCGGAAATGGAATTTTCATTAACGCATAATAGAATTTGTATCGCCAAGTCTCCACCTTGTACAATAATTTCGGCTTATCCGCATGTACTACTTTCATAAACGTCTCTATAATATTTTCATCTTTCAGAGCATCGAATCTACTCTTCTGTGTGCTTTGGCACAAGTAATTGTTCAATGTTATTATTTTGGATTCGTATATCGGCTTCTGTTCTTCAGTCATATTTTTTAATATAGCATCTTCTTGGCATTTTTGAGTGAACATGAGATTACTGGCACCCACGAAGCCACCTGAAAACACGTTTTTTATTCATGTATTTTTTCTGGTTTTTATGAATAGCCAATTTCTCATTACTTTATTAAATACGCATATAAAAATGTAATTCGAATTCACAAATCAAATAGAACACATAATCAGCTTCGCGTTGTGTGGCGTGCAAAAAACGTAACAAAAAGGGCAAATACAAAATTATACCGACCAGGTACAAATGCGGCAACGGTCAGGCCGCTTCCAGAATGTTCTAAACGTAGTGACCGCGTCCATGCCAATAACCCAGCTTTGCTCGCACTGTATGGTCCAAACCTAGGCAATGGCTGTAGGCCACAATGGCTAGCTATGTTGATTATACGTGGTTTAACAAAACCCTGTGAAAATAATAAAATTAGTCGAGGTACATTGTCATATAATCAAGAAAATGAATCAGAAATTCGCCAATATACCTTTTTTTATTTAGAACCGGTCAAGCAAACGAACAAAGAACAACAAACAAAACATGTAAGCCATAATGAAATAAAGCACACATATAAACTTAATAGCATATATAAACCGTGTCATAGAATTAAATATTTTTTTTAGGGATAAATCATATTATTATAAGTAAGTAACTAAACATTAATAATTAATGTTACCTCTGAAGCAGTTCTTCTGAGATCAGGAAGAAACGCAGATGCCATTCTCATCGACCCCAGTAAATTGACGTTAATGGTGTTCTCAATAATGTGAGGGGTTTGTATTTCGTAGTCCGCTATCGTCATCACGCCAGCGTTATTTACCAAAGCGTATAATTCTAAAAAGTTTCAACTGGTTCATTAATATATTATTATGTGATACTAATTTTTCAGGACAAACGTGTAATTTTCTTATTACGACCTTCAAATATTGTACGATATTGTTTACATTATCCATAAGATAAAACAAATGAATAAATATTTTACATTGTAGGAAAATCTAGAGAAATTTTACGTAACAAATATCACAACAAGTAACAGGGCTACGTAAATAATAAATATAATGAACTCATTAATTACCTACTTTCTAAAATGAATGGAAGTACATAATTATAAAACGATATGTACAATTGAAAACGTTCAAATCTTGCCAAGTGCATGCTACAGTGGCTTATTTGCAAAAGACCCGCGCTACTGTCTTAATCCCCGCTTTCTAGTAAAATAAAGTTTAGGCTCCAAGGCTTTAGGCTACCGCGAACTTGGCTGCTTAATACCTACTTGTAAAAAGTAATAATCCAAGCATATTATGTACTGTATTAAATATAAATATTATGTTCTGTTATATCTATATTTTATCGAAACAAACTTCCTAATCTAAAAGGTTATAGCTGCATTTCGACAAAGGTTTACCATCATTTTGTCCAATAGACTGTAAGTGATAATACTTACTATACTCCGGATTTCTTTCTAGAAGATGTTTTACATAGCCATAAAATTTTGCAATGCTTTCAGGGTCCGTCACGTCAAGTTTATGGGGATGAGCGCATAAACTTTTTAGAGCATATGAAGCTTCAGTGTCGGTTCCATTGTACATTCCTGTTGGAAGTTTGTTATTAATAAGTTGTCGGTTCTATCTATTATTTTTTATGAATTATTTTTATCCTGAACATCGTTTATTATTGTACATTTTTACCCTCTTTTTATGCTTACAATAACATAGGATTTTAATAATCCTCTTCGAATTAACCTACGACTGACGCAAAAGAAACTCTTATTAAGAGAACGGTTTTTACGATTATGTCGATAGTTTAGAGTCTAGACTTTGAGCTTAGATACAGCGCTTTAGTATCCTAATCAAAACACCGACCCAAGAGGATTCATTTGAAAGCAATCACTGGTTTTGGATAAATTAATTAAGATAACGAGAGTAAAGTTTATATGTAGTTTTTTTTTTATTTTTTTTTATTGGTAATAGGGAAGCGCTTGACCACAATCTCGCCTGATGTTAAGCTGAGATGTGGTCTAAGATGGAACGCGCTCACAAAACGAGTTGACCCTGCAAGGCCTCGTTAAGTTAATGGTCGCTGGCGACACGAATTGGAATATGGTCGTGGCCTTCTGCGATACTATTATGAGGGCAAAGGAGGACGCAGAGAGGGCTAGGGAAAATGACCCAGCGGCTGACCCTCTGCGCCGACGTAAACCAGGCAGACGCAGACGTCTCTACGTCGAACGTCAGCCTTAAATGAAATGAGAACAAACACAGGGGGAGGTTTACGTAGAGACGAGCATACTACAGTTATGCTCGCTGCAAGTAAACCGGCCCCCCCTGTGACAGATGGCGGATAGCCCGGTAATATGGTGGCGTTATCATTTTTGATACCGTCACCTATTGCCAACTTATGGGCTTGGTCGGGTCGCCAAGTTGCGGCACTCACCACGTAGGCGGTGGGGGTATAAGGCCTAGCTGTTAACCCCTGTCGCCGAAGGTGAACGGTGGCCACCGTTGGGTTTTAGTGGGTATGGCTTCCTGCGAGTCCCACATACCCCCTCATACAGCAAAACTGTAGAGGGGGATGCGTAAAAGCATTTCCCAACGTTAAAAAAAAAAAAAAAAAAAGATGGAACGCGCTTCCCTAGAAGGTACCTGTTCACTCTACGCTTGAAGACCCCCATATTGTACTCGTCGGGGAACACAGACTCAGGAAGCATGTTCCAGTCCCTCGCGGTTCGGATAAAGAATGTGGAACCGAACCGCTTAGTCCGGGTACATGGAACGTCTACCATATGGCGATGCCTAGAATCTGTGCGCCGCGACGATCGATGGAAGAAAGGGGATGGCGGAACGAGATCGTGCAGTTCCGCAGCGCACTCTCCAAAGTGTATCCGATAGAAGACCGATAAGCTGGCCACTCTGCGGCGGTGACCGAGGCTCTGGAGCTTTTTGCCTACTAGGTCATCGTCGTTTATGAGCCTCTTGGCACGCCTCTCTATCGCCTCAAGCGCCTCCAGCTGGTACTTGGCGGAACCGTCCCAGAGGTGAGAGCAGTATTCCATGCACGATCGGACTTGTGCTTGATAAAGGTTGAGCAACTGTCCCGGGCTGAAATACTGTCTCACCTTCGCCAGAATTCCAAGCTTTCTTGAGGCTACTTGGGCTTTTGATTCAATGAAGGAACCAAAGTTCAGAGTAGGCGTTAAGGTGATACCAAGAAGCTCGAGGTGGTTAGTTATCGGCACGGACACACCTTGGAAATTCGGAGTCAGGTGGAATGGACTCCGTTTAGCGGAGAATAGACACGCCTGGGTCTTAGACGCATTGAACTTGACCAGATTGGCATCGCCCCAGTCGGAGACCGCCTGTAAGGACAAGTTCATGCGATCAACCATCGCCTCCCGTAGAGACTGAATTTGTGCCGTACTGGCTCGCGCGTTGGATACATATCTCTCCACAACAGTGCTATCGTCTGCGTACCCATAGATACCGGGTTTCAGCAGATCGTTGATGTGTAGCAGGAAGAGTGTTGCGGAGAGAACTGATCCCTGAGGGACTCCGGCATTTATAGCCGGTCGGACGAGCAGCCGTCGACGACTACCCGAAGCGACCGGTCAGAGAACTTTCTATATTCGAATAAGTGCATTCGATGTTTTGTTATACTTTGTTTATTCGAATACGGTTATTTGTTTTTTGACTTGTGTTTTTCGTTTGTGTTTACGGAAAGTTTTTGTTAATAATTAAAGATGGCCGCTACTCACAAAGCGCAAGTAGCCGGTGTATTGCGATGGCTCGGTTCGGCCATTTTGAATATATCGCGTAAAGACCGCGTTCAGGCACTTTTGTCCCGGGGAGAGGTTTTAGAAGATAAAATGAATGATTTATATAATTCTTATCGGGCATTGTATGCAATGAATTTAGAACCAGAGGTTATGGATAGAATATGTGCGGATGTAGATCAGGCTGAGGATTTGGCGGACCAAATACGACAAGCCGTGGGACAAATTAAGTCCACGGTCCAGCCTGTCGGTGATCTACCATATAAAGAAAATTTATTTACGTCCGGTGGAATAATAGGTCGGTTGCCTAAACTAGATTTACCCCATTTCGGAGGCGATTTAAGCCAATGGGTTGCATTTATTAATTTATTTGATAGTTTGGTTCATAATAGATGTGATTTAACACCTGCTCAAAAATTAGCTTATATGTTGGCTAGTCTCACCGGTGAGGCTAAGGGTTTGGTCCAACATTTGGAACTCATTGATGATAACTATTCTATTGCGCGGGATTTACTTATGCGTCGGTATCAAAACATCCGCCGGTTAGCGGATAATCATGTTGCGGTAATTTTAAACTTGCCACATATTAAATAACAAACAAAATTTTTTGGTTCGGACTCAGAAAATCTGAGATCCAGGCGCAGAGACCAGCAGGCAGACCGTAGGATGGAAGCTTGCCAATAAGACTATCATGCCAGACCCTATCGAAGGCCTAGTTTATGAGGCCAAAGTCTATCAAACTATCGTCAATTAAACATCTTTGAAATTCTCATTCCTCATCCCTCGAATTTTACATACCTATTGATGGTAAACATTTTTAAATTTCGAAAATGTTGTCGACAGATTATACCTAATGTATAAGATAAAGAAAGGAAAAGTTACAATAAAATGTCATTGCAGTAATCGAAAATAAATAAAATAAACAACAAAAATTTAAAATACCATCCTGTTCACGAACACGAAACACTTATCTTGCAATTATGGACCGCAAATACACGAATTGTATATGAAAACCAACCTGCCACAGTAACTAGACCCTCTCGCGCCAAACGGGCTGCGAGAGCCCAGCCAAGGCCGCTGTCGCATCCTGTTATGGCAACCACACGAGTCCAGCTCATTGCAACTGCAAATACATGGGAATACACAATATAGGTAAAACTAATTTAAGTTATAAATCATAATATGTTTTGATTTATAACTTAAATTAGTTACTAATTACTAATTAGTCACATTTGTTAAAATGATTTTTTTTTCTATCGTTAAAGGATATAAGTAAAAAGTGATTATTGATATTATTAATAGGCATTTATCATAACTGTTTGTTTCGTACTTAAAATATATTAATGCATTAAATAAGATTTTTTTTAAATATTGTTCCATCTTGTTTTTTTCTAAAATAATTAAATTTTGTTACGTCCCAAAACAGTAAAAAAAAAATAATTAAGTCTCTGAACATAAAAATATATTTTCTAGGTATACTTTTTTTTTTGATTTTTATAAAACTAAAGAACTGGGTGTAGTTATTTAATTTCAAAATTTGACAAATTTTTCACAGGGATTTGATATTTTGATTTTATATAATATTATGTTGCCACTTGCCAGTTGCATTGTTGCATTCCACGAAAAAAAATGAGATTTAAAAATAAAATTCATTGTCTAGGACCTAGGTCACTGGTCAAACCATAACCTATTCAGGCGTATTGGAAATAATAAATTGGGAAAAAACAACAGGCATAAAAATAAATTAAGATGTATTGAAGTATTTACTACAATAATAAAAGTACGTACCTAGTTATGAATGTTTATATGGTGCTCACGGATACAATGTTATGATGACAGACGCCCAGCTATCACTGAGTCTAAGCGAGAGATGATGACCGGAGAATATAAAATAGGGTCGGGTTTCATTGCATATGTATCATGAATTTCATACATTTGTTAAGAAGTAACATGAAATATAAAACTTACACTATTAAATTGATAATAATTATAAGTAGGTACAAAATATAGTTATATCAAAAGAATGATCACGGTATACAAATGAGGGTATGCTTAAAGATTTATATAATTTCAGGTATTTTGGTAAGGTATTTCATTAGCTTGTTGGTAATCAGTTGGCCGAATTTGTCAAACAATTTATCAAAGACAAGGATAAAGGACGATCGTTTTAGGGACTGTGAAGGGAATATGAATAACGAATATTTAATTGTACGGTAAGTGTCTGAATTGGATCTTTACGTATCAGTGCACTGCGTCAAAATTCTGTCTGTGTCTGTGTGGTCTGTATGCTTATGCGTCTGTGTGTCTGTATGCTTTAATCTTCAAAACTACGCAACGGATTTTGATACGGTTTTTTAATAGATAGAGTGATTCTCGAGAAAGGTGTTATTCTTCTAACGTAATATGAGAAGGTGTTATTCTTCTAACGGAGAGTTTGATCAACTGTTTTTTTAAATATATGAAATTTTTAATTTCTCACTACTTATTAAATCACAGAAGAAAAAAAATCATCAGTACTTTAAAAGTATAATAGATTAGTGTATAGGTGTTTAAATTATTTTTATCTTTAATCGTGTGTTAATTGTTGTCATCTTTTTTTATTTTAAGCTTTCCGCCCGCGGCCTCATCCGGCTAGTCTATAACTTAATAAATTATCTAATTTTTTTTCTAAAGGCCTTCCTCGAAACTGTGTCAAAATTTGAAATGGTATTCTCAATCAAGGCACACTTTTTAATATCAGGTAAAATCATAGAATAGCTCTCAAACTTCTAAAAATAATTTCCTAAGCAAACATTACTCCAATTTAAAAATATATTACCGATCAAAACACGATTTAAACAGGCTCAGTTACTAACATTGGTAACATAAAACACGTTTTCCCCACCGGGATGCTTGCTAATTGTGATGGGTGCATATTTACTGGATCGTTTTTATTTGTTTCATCGGTTTTGCATAAATCACAGATACGCCGATTAAGTACTTCCCCCTCACTTGGTTTTAAATGCATGTTACGTGCAATAAATTTATTTGAAATGTATCTTTAATCAAATGCTTTATTTTAATTAATTGCAAATTGATTAAAATAGTACTTAACTATTTAAATTTAAGCTCTGTACAGTACTCTGTAAACATGTGTCAGTATCTACTGAATATACACGTGTCTTATGTCAATTTGTGATATAATCATCTATCTTGGAAGCTAATAGTTGGTTTGCTTATAGATTAAAGTTACACCTTATTTTTACATATGTTTTTCTACTTATCTCATCGCTTGTTTATATAGTAAATTATACGTGTACTTTCAGGTATTTTAAAACTAGAGAATTGAAAAAGGAAAAGATATGAGGGTATAAAGGAACAAAGGCTTGCAGCAAGCTTTCAGTTATGACCTGACGTTTGACGCATATTTGAATGGGGATTTTATTGCTATGGTGGTTAAGTATTTGTATAACTTTCTATATTTAGGAACTGTAAAATGGTAACAATATTAAGTTTAAACTTATGTGCCACATGTAGTCGGTATGTATGTGTAAGAATATAATATTTGTAACCACGACGATAAACCTCTGTTATCGGCGATTCCCGTAAGCTTAGACCAAAATTTGTTGCAACCATAATTTCACGCGGTATAACTTTAAGATTTTACGTGGTACGGCGGTCATTCGACCGACACTTTTAAAGAGAAGTGGCCTCTTGGGAAATCTACGAGCCCCCGGCAACATTTCTGATAATAGTGTTTGTTCATTTAAGTGTACCCCGCCTGGATTGTTTCCCCTGACGCTTAATGGTCTTCGAAAGGACTAAGGGGCACATATTTGTCCTTTATGTATCGGAAATGTGCGTTTAGAGTAATGGCATTGCATCAAATAAATTGATAATAAATTTTGGGCTACGTGGAACACAATTAAGTGATATAAATGGATATGTTGGTAACACAGATATGTTAGTCGTTTGCCATTCTAACTTTTCAAGAAAATTTAAAAAGATGGCTGAATGATTATGAATTTGGAATTTGTAGGAAGGCCAGGTTAAGTTTAATATGTAAGTACTACAATCGAATGCACGCCATTATTTCTTTAAATAAATAATTAATCTTACGCTTAAATTATACATAATATTATTATCTTTATCTTATATTAATATTATTTCCTGATGGTGTTGATTGCATTTAACTAAACGATCATAAATTAAACACTTAATTGTATCTATGTCATAAGGTTTTATTAATATCTGTTGTTTAATCGTTAAGGCTATAGGTACACATTATAGCTAATAAAATAAAATAAAACATTCATTAAAATATATAATTTTACATTATATAATATATCTTACAAACAAAGTTCATTTAAATATTGTACGTACATTTGAATAAAAATAAAATAGTTGTAAAATATGCTGTCGTTAGATTCGCCGACAATGTTAATTCAATGCAAAAGTTAAAATATTTTGTAATTTGCATACCTCCTGTCTGTTCCCTACGATTTCAATATTAATATCCCAGTTAGCATTCAGAAAAGCGGTATTCACATAATTTATCATCTGAAACTAAGTAAATAAGTTGCAAGTTGAAAACTAATTTTGTATATTCGCACCGCATCCAAAATGTTACCAGTTGTCAAACTTACTCGAACATTTTATTATTTTTGTTAAAAGCATATTTAAATACCTGAGTTACTATGATGAATAAAACGAAAGAAATCAATCTAAAATGCATAAGAGTAAATAATAACATTCTATTCAGGTAGCATTTGAATTGAATTATTTGATCTAAATCGCAGCTATGCATACAAAATAATACCGTTTTATAGATACTACTTAGTTGATAAAATTTTATTCATTTTGTCTCATAAAAATTCTCTAAAGCTCTCTCTAATCCTCATAAATTGCTCTATAAATTACTTAGTATTATTAAAAATAAATTACATAATTTAATGTAGGTCAAACATTAGTGGTTAAAAAACAATTTATTGCAACGTTTTTATGAGTTTTATAATTCGTCGTGAACACAGGTCGTGAACTAATTTTTAGATCATGCTAATACTTAACTAACATTATAAAACCTGACTAGTGAGGTAGTCGATTGACTAATCACTAAAATATACATAAAATAAAAGCACGTAAAATACAACATGTATTTTCAATAGTCGCTTATTCTCTAATTGTACTTCGAATCCAAGCCACGAATTGGAACACATTGGTATACAGTGACGGAACTTTAGAACCACATGGAGTATCAGCTCTTTTCCCGCTCACAACACCGATGACGTAATAACTATCTCTATACAACATCATGAGAGGACCTCCTGAGTCGCCCTTACACGTATCTTCGCCTGTACGACCGGCAGCACAGATGTGAGACTTGGTTAGATGAGGATATGACTTCATACAGTCCTCTGGTGGTATTAAATGTACGACAGTGGATTGTTTAATGTTGGTGAGGTACTTTCCGTCACGTCCCCAACCGGTGACGGCGAGAGGCAAGTTGGAGAACTCTGGTAAGTCAATGTTGATGGTTGGAAGGCAGATGGGTCTTATGTATCCTGAAATAAGTGTACGGTAATTATTTTAACAACAATTAAAAACAATCATTCGTTATCAATTTATTGACTATCATTTTGTTTACGCAATAGGATATAGCAAAAATAACACGAAAGCTACGCCAAAGAAGTGAGTGAGTGAACGAGCTATCAGCGCCTAATTATTGCTGGAGGTAAGTCATTGCCGATACGTTCTTTCGCTCCAAAAAGGTTAACATGTATAGAAAAGTATGAAAGTTTACTTACGCGTATATGGCGCAAATGCATTGAGCCTGATAAGAGCGATATCGTTTAGAAGCCGATCATCATCGTATTCAGGGTGATGTACAACATCTTCAGCATGTAATACTATGTTCCTGACACATTCCTTGCCTCCACC
>CAJQZM010025849.1:20188-39497 GCA_907164665.1 Colias nastes
CTTATGTTTTATTTATTTTTTATACTTATTGAAAAACTAGTTGAAAAACTACGCAAAATATTAAGACTTAAACTAGTAAGTTAGTTATTATTTTCATACTAATTTTGCATGCTTCACTATAATTGACGTTTAAAATTACGCCAGTCTGAGAGTGAGTTAATTTTCAACAGAATTTGGTAAGCACTACTCACTCGCTAATGCTAGCCTTTGGTTCATAGACACAATGGCCGGCGGTGAGCACGTATCTGCGACTAATTAATGATCCGCCGCAACTGAATGCAGCCGTCTTGTCGCCGTAATCAAAGGTCGTCTTCAAAAGTGCGGTCCAGGGAAATTGGTCTAGCTCCGTATCCCTACCTCCTGCAAGAATAAAAGACAATGGTGAGGTAACTTGAAACATGCATATTTAAGTGATATATTTATGAAATAACTATTGTAGAGAGAAAAGATTAGATTTTTGAACTTTAGAACACGAGAAAGTCATTATTGTGAGTGCCAGAATTTTTATCTTTACGTAACTTAGACGAATTTAAAGCGAATGGCTAATCGAGTATAATAAACCCCTCATTATATTACTTAAAGGCTTTACAAATAGATAAGAAATATAATATAATAAACAGAAAAAATTTGAATTTTTGTAATGCTGCCTTAGAAATTATTGTAATAGCAATAATACCTGCAATTCTATTTTCAAGTGTCCCGTGAGTTGTTACATTATTTACAGATCTTTTCCTTCTCTGGTAATTTGGCCAATTTCTTGCTTGCGGTTGCCGAGCTTGATTCCAGTTGTTACCGGATGGTGCAAATAAATTGAGAAGGCTCTGCAAATCTTAGCATAAAGACAAAATATAAATATGTAATACTATGTTAAAAAAAGAAAGTCAATAAGCTTTTTTATAATTGACACTACCAAATACACTTACCTGTAATTCTCTCAGCATCAGACATATCTTTTCCACAACATCCTGTTTCGGGACTGGGTGGAAAACTCGACTTCATTCTCTTACATTCTTGGCTTAACTTTTGATTATTTTCATTTCCTATATTATCTTCATAGTTATTTTGATTTTGTCGTGGTACATTTGGCGGGTAGTATGGATTTTGATTATTTAATGCAGGTGTACTTGGGCTTATCACTCCTGGCTGCACTTGGCTGGGAACATTTGGCTGGTAGTATGGATTTTGATTATTTAATGCAGGTGCACTTGGACTTATCACTCCTGGCTGCACTTGGCTGGGAACATTTGGCTGGTAGTATGGATTTTGATTATTTAATGCAGGTGTACTTGGACTTATCACTCCTGGTTGCACTTGGCTGGGAACATTTGGCTGGTAGTATGGATTTTGATTATTTAATGCAGGTGTACTTGGACTTATCACTCCTGGCTGCACTTGGCTGGGAATGTTTGTTTGTGGATTGTTTTGATATGCAGGCGTATTTTGATTTGCCCATGGATTGCTTATTACATTTGAACCAGGATAAGAAGGTCTGTTTATATTTTGTTGATTGTTATAAATGTTCGGATTACCAGGAGTAAACTGATTTCCTATATTTTGGTTAGGAAGACCTCCATTTGCATTGTCTGGATTTGGTGCAGCGTTGATGTTATTTTGTCCAGGGACGTATTGTTGTCCTGGGTAAATATTTTGATCGCCTGGCATATTTTGATTGCCGCCTAAAAATCCTTGACCATCTGGCGGATTTTCCTGACTTCCTAAGGGCCCACCCTGGTTACCAGGATAGTCTTGATTCACCGGGACGTTCTGTTGACCTCCATACATATTTTGGTTGCCTGGAAAGCCTGTATTTCTTGGAAAATTTTGTTGAGGTCCGTAAAGATTCTGATTACCAGGGCGAGTTTGATCATTTCCTAAATATCCCGGATTACGAGGGAAATTTTGTTGACCTCTGTAGCCTCCTTGGTTTATTGGTAAATTTGGATTAAATTGCCCACGACCATTGGGTTGTTGTTGTCCAAACATATTCTGATTTACGGGTAAGTTTCGTAGATTTTGGTTATCTATAGGCCTGTACATATTTTGATTTGGATAATTTTGATTTCCATAATAATTTGGATTATATCCTGGATTTCCAAACCCATTTTGATCATTTGGTGAATTTTGATTTCCATATAAGAACGGATTTCTCCTATATGGCTGATATTCAGGCACTAGCGCTGTATTATTACTATTTTTCTTTGTTATTTTTGCATTTTGGTTTAATTGATTTACACCCCATACCTGAGAGCTAGGACAACAAACCTGAAAATAAAATATGGTAAGTATACTAAAGGAAAGAAAGTATTACGTGAATAATAATAATCATTCTGGACTAACGATCAACTTTTCCCAAAATTATTTTTCTTTTACAAAAGTTCACTCGGAAATACCATTTAACTAAAACAGATAATAATGAAACAAGGAAAGAGTAAAACTAACTAAAACAGATAATAATGAAACAAGGAAAGAGTACCTTGTCTCCTTTAGCAATAGTTGCGAATCCTAAAATCGACGTAGTGTTATGTATCGGACCGTCGCAAGGAAACTGCTGCATCCATGACTCTTGTTGGTGTATATCCATATTTGAAAATGCTGGACATTGCTCTTTTGGTATGCATTTTTCACATATGTCTAAAAGTAATATTAATCGTTAAGTTAATAAATACCTACTCAGGTAAGTATAGAATATTATATTTTTGACCATTTTTTCAACGTTTTCTTTTAAACCTCTAATTCTGTGATTTTTTTGATATGCTTTAGCTATAGTTTAATATTATAATGCATCCATATATCCATCATATTTCATAAATAATTCATTTAAATAATATAATATAGGGAATAGAAATATTCCATTCACTGATACTTTAATCATTTTTCAAAGAAAGCATTATTTTTTCAGTTTTTAAATTTATTTGTGCTTAGATCAATTTTAGAGTTTAGAAAAGTATCATATATATGAGTATTTGTTTTCCAAAAATGACACGTAAGAAGCATAAAACAACTTATTCCTAAATTATGCATATTTGGGTTATAAAATTTCCAGACAAAAATATATTTATGGCATGTCGAAATTCACTGAAGCATTCGATGAAGTTCCAGCAAGACTAGTTTGATGGTACATTATTTTGGCAAATTAGTTAGTCGAAGTTATATCTTTAGTGTTCATACTAAAGTCTGGAAACTTGGCTAGTTAGTGAACTGAACAACAGAATTTGTGATTTTGAATAACTGTAACCTTAAGTGTAACAACGGTTACTACATAATATTAAAAAAGTTTTAAAAATTAAAATTAACAATGACAAAAATTAACAATTTTCCAGCGTTAAAATAGCAATCAACATGAACATTTATTTTTCTTTTCTTTTTTCTTAATAATTACAATATGATTATTTTTTTTTTCTGAAATATTTAAGTATTAAAAATCAAAATCTCACTAACCTTTTGTAAGCCCATGAACCAATATCACTTTAATCAAAAATACAACTACTAGACACTTCATTGTAAAACACCAAAAAATAAATACAAATTCATCTGTATTTCCGTGTGTTCTTCAGAACCTTGTTGATTAATGACTGTTATAGCATAATAGAAATGCCTATGTAATTGTCATTTGATTGAAGGGTATTAGGTTGTGGGTATTTGCCACTAATTGCGTGACGTTGTGTCTTCATTAATAGTTTTGATGAAAACAACATAATACCGTCATAATTAGTAAGTTTATTCTTGGAAAGGAAGTATAAATTTCCTATTGTATTTGATAGGGCATGGGAATTCTAAATGGCAATATTAAAATCTCGTCAGCGGATAATCGGAACGTGTGATAAGGAATGACTAAGATATATTGACAACGAATGAAGATCAATAATATGATTAGATATTATTAGGGCAAAGTATTACTACTGCCGAATACAACATCAGACAATGCTTCAACTCTTTATGTAAGTATTAGATAATATACAACCAGAAAGGTTTCAATACTTGTCTGTTTTATGAAATAACAGGAATATTTTGTTTAGTTCATTACAAAATGGTGCTGATTTTATAGCAGACCACATCGTTTAGACTGGCAACATATTGACTGGCGACGTTTTATTTGCTGTGCGATTGAGCGCCTGTAGTTTTCAAATTCGCAAAGTGAATTGAATAGCCGTGTTTGTTAATTGGTCAGTGGAATGCTAAAACGAAAACGGAGACGCGCACGCACCGGGCCAGTCTAAAATTCAATTAGCTGAACGCCCTTTGCGGAACTACACACGGAATAAATAGAATGGGCCATCGTTAGTTTACTCCCACTGAACTTTAAGGTGAATGAAATTAGTATACCGTTCGATTGAACTGAACTGAACAATAGATACCTTGGAAATCAGTTATGCGACTGCTGGATGACTGCAGGAATACATATAATAGAATAGGACACAGTGGTAGTCACTGTTCTTGCTTCAGCCTTTAGGTACTGTCCGACCACTGTTGGACATAGGCCTCCGCCAAAGATTACCAAAACGATCGATTACCAGCGCAGCGGCCTGAGCGGCTTTCTACCAAATAGCACATAGTATATAAGATCAATGAGAGTGTATTTTTTCCAATAGCTTCTTATTCAAAATAAGTTAAAGGTACATCCTTGTTTTTTTTAATAGAAATTGTAAATTAAATATTACAAGCACTTAAATAATTCTACTATAACGTGTAACAGCTGTCCTTAATTAATTACATTCATTTATTTTCTGCTCATTATTAATGATGATAATGAAAAACCCATTCACAATTAGGTTAGTCGTTACCATATCTGCCTCGTTAAATCTCCATTACATATCTCTGTAATATTAAACCCCAAGAGGCTTAATGCAACATATAACTTAAACTCACATAAATGTATTTAAAGGATGAAACTTGGTTCAAATCCGCACTCGTCTTTAATCGAATTTGTTACTCTTCCGAAGTAATAATAATTTAACTTGAAATCCTTAAAGCTTGTAGTAATAACAAGTTTTTGTGTCAACAAAATAACTGCGACATATTCTAATATCTTTGTAAAATATGTGACGAATACGGAATAAAGTTCTTTTCCTTTTTAAAATTATTAATATCATATTTACAGTAAAAATATTTTATCATAACAGATGGGTAATTCTTAACCGTTAGCGCACCACGATATTGTATAAATCGATATAAATAAACTCTGATTTCTTATAAAAATCTGGTTCCTATTTTCTGTCAATTAACTTCAGGTTAGGTTCAATACAGTGAGTGCTACTTAGTTCTAATGGCTTGATATACCGAGGGTGGTTTGTGAGGGGTGCCGACAATTTTGAGTACTGTTAAAGTACTTCATACACTTTGATTCTTGCCAGACTAATTTTGTGGCATGCAACCCCTCCATGCAAATAATACACGTGAAATCAATATTTATTGAAACTAAATCAAAAGATCAAAATTCGAATAATGAAAATATAAAATTGCAAAGAAAAGTTCTTTCAGCCGCAAAAATCAGCTTTTCTTATCCTTGAAACAATCCTTATTATTAAATCCTAAATATTAAAATATTTTGTATAACATTATTTATTAAAGCTTTAAAAAATTCAGTAGGTAGTATAATATATTTAAAATTGAAATAACGTTGGTATTAGGTATTTTATAAAGTAAGTATTTTTTTGCAAAATTAAGAAGAAAGGCGGGGTTGTATTGCTATAAATCGTGAATATAACAAAAGAAGCTTTGTTCCAATTTCTCATTTAAAAAAATTGCTTTGAAAGGAAGCATCTAATTCACGGGAAAACGTATAACCCTACAAATAACTTCGAGTTTAAGTAACTTTGTTTTCATCTGATGGTGCTCGAAATATTCTTTTATATTCGTTTCTCCCTTCTCACCTTGGTAAATAAGGGTGTCTATTAAATAAAAGGTCTCAAAGCGAATCTCACTGATGTTTTCCGTTGACTTGCTAAAACGATTTGTCTTAATTCGGAAGCGAGGTAATATTCATTTCCTACGTAAAACACATTTTCTCTTCGTAAACGTTAAAAGTGAGTTAATAATGTTTGGAATTTACTATCTCAAACTCTCAAATGAAATAATGGCTTAGGGTTCTCGAATTACGTTTTATGAAGTCCTTTTATGCGCATATTTATTAATATGTAATTTAAAAATAAAAGTGTATTTGCAATTCTGTGGGGTGCTCAAATACGTGTCGAAAACATATGCTAGCATGCGATATTAAATATAAGGAAGAAATGTTTACAAAATATTTTATGGTCTGCTTGATATTTTTTCTGTATCGTTCATTAAAAGCACGGTCACTGCTCTTGTCAAGGTCACAGATGATATTCGCCTAGCAATGGATAATAAACAGCTAACAATTCTCACTCTTCTAGATTTCTCTAATGCTTTCAACACTGTTGATTTTGACATCATGTTAGCTGTGCTTGGTTCTCTTAATATATCTCCTGCAGTGTTGGGCTGGTTTCGTAGCTACTTGCAAGGACGTCGGCAGTGTATCCGTGTTGATAATACGTTTTCTTCTTGGTGTGATGTTACTGCTGGCGTTCCTCAAGGCGGCGTGTTGTCACCTCTCCTTTTCAGTATATTCATCAATTCCATAACTTCTAATATATCTTCTCTCTACCATCTATATGCAGACGATCTTCAGATTTACAGGCATTCTAATATTGAGAGTCTAGAACAAGAAATAAGATGTATGAATGAAGACCTTAGTAGCATTGTAAGCTGGACTCATAAATATGGACTGAAAATAAATCCAAGCAAAACCCAAGCAATAATAATCGGCAGCCCGTATTTCATCGCCAGGGTGTCTGTTGCAGATTTACCTAAGATTTCGATTGAGGGGGTTCAAGTACCTTACAGTCCTACTGTCAAGAATCTTGGTATTACTCTTGACCAAACCCTGTCCTGGACAGAGCATATTAATCTTGTTAGTCGTAAGATTTTTGGTGTTGCTGCAATGCTAAGGCGTTTGCGCAATTTTTTGCCCATATCCACGAAAATTTTGCTTGCACAATCTTTGCTTCTTCCTATCCTCGACTATGCTGATGCAAGCTACTTAGACCTTACTGAGGAGCAGTTAAACAAATTAGAACGCCTTCAAAATTTTGCGATAAGATTTATTTTTGGTCTTCGTAAGTTCGACCATATCTCAGACTTCCGCTCACAACTCAGATGGCTTCCTATCCGCCTTCGCCGGAATACGCATCTCCTGTCCCTCCTATACTCAATCCTTTTCGATCCCAGAACTCCTTCCTACTTAAAAAGAGATTTGTATTTATGGGCTCATCTCATGAATGTAATTTGCGCTCCTCTAACAATCTTACGCTTTGTATGCCTGCTCACATCTCCAAATTTTATGATTCTTCTTTTACCGTGCAAGCCGTAAGATTGTGGAACTCCCTACCAACCGCAATAAAGCAAGCGCAAACTCTGAATAGTTTTAAAGCTGTAATTAAAAAATATTATCTGTCCTCTTAGTCATTCTGTATCTGTTCTGTTTTACCTATTTCTCTACTTGAAATTTTATATATCCTCTTCTGCACGTTTTCTTTCTTTCTTATGTTATATAATTTTATTATATATATATTATAATTTTATACCTTTACCTATATCTATCATATTTATGTGTATTCACTTTTTGTATATGCACTATCTACCTTTTCAATCTTTTCATTTTCCTATATCCCAAGGTTGCCTGGAAGAAATCGCTTCAAAGCGATAAGGCCGCCAATTTGTACGGTGTAGATTCCTTCTGTATGAAATTGTATTTTATATCTGTGCATTGTACAATAAAGTGTTTTATTATTATTATTAAAAGTAAATAAATAGCGGAACTTAGATGAAGGACACGAGAGTACTGATAGATACTAAAGTAATTTTTGTTAACATAGGATTTTAAATAAATTAAACATGCAATAAACCTTTCATGTTCCTTAATGACAACTCTTACAGCTATATTTTCATACCCCATAATTCATGGCGTCATTATCATTAAAAAAGGGAAATAATATAGACCAGAATGTTTTCACACACCATAAAGCCCAGGTCGTAATTTGAAACACTCCGCTATTCAACTTAGCCTGAAAGGTTCCCCTGGCTATGGCTCCATGTTTTCGCTCTTAGAGCTCTCACGTTTTTAGCTTTCAGTACAATTGTCAGCACAATGATCTTTTGACTGGCGCCAGGTACGAGTACGACTGCTAGTGCTCCTGAGGACTTTCAACTGTCGCTCATTTAAAACTGCAGAAAATTAGACGTCGTCGTAAAAAAATAATACTGGAACAAAATTGACGTGGGAGTTTTTTTCCGTGGTCCCTTTAATGAGTTTAAGGATTATTTTTTATTTTAAAACATGTTTTATTCGGATAGACAGATACATATTTTTAATTGGGATGGACTTTTTCTATATCACGCTATAATATCGAATGAGTATAATGTTGCCTAGATACGAATTAATTAATATTCAAAACAATATATTGCTACGAGTGTGATT
Source organism: Colias nastes (assembly GCA_907164665.1). Taxonomy (NCBI): domain Eukaryota; kingdom Metazoa; phylum Arthropoda; class Insecta; order Lepidoptera; family Pieridae; genus Colias; species Colias nastes. The sequence goes on from CAJQZM010025849.1 coordinate 28,683, forward strand.
GAACATTACAATTGGAAAATAAATCAAAGAGAAGCTGTAGATGTACATGTAGATAATAAAGTAAATGAGCATTGGAACAAATTACGTATCCTTAATTATTTCCCTTAATTACACCATCAAAGACAATATAATATAGAAATGGAAAATTTTACAGCCTTATAATTAACCGTCATATATTTTTCGTGCTATCCTTTTAAAGTCATCTATCCAGTAAATAAGTTATGAAGATTACTTTCTTCTCGCGTTTATAAAATGGCTATAATAAAACACGCGACCCTGCCGCCGTTATTTAGGTTGCACTCGAGAAAGGGGAGACAAGAAGGCAAGGACACACTGCGGCTAAGTAGCTACTAAGGTATTAAACAAACGTTGAATGTAAGCAAAGCAACCAGCTCGTTTCCATGCGATTTTCTCTTTGAAGTAGGGTTGTTGAGGAAGTGATTATGAGGAAGAGGAGGAGGAAGAGGAATTTTCACACGCAAATTTAGGGGATGCGGATGAGGATGAGGATATTTTTTTGAGGAAGAGGATGCGGATGAGGAAGCGGAAGAGGAAGCGGTTGAGGACGAAGATGATTAGAAATTAAAATCAAAATTAAGAACCAAAATTTTGAAATTAAAAATTATTATTTTTTAGGGTTCCGTACCTCAAAAGGAAAAAACGGAACCCTTATAGGATCACTTTGTTGTCCGTCTGTCCGTCCGTCCGTCCGTCTGTCAAGACCCTTTTTCTCAGGAACGCGTAGAGGTATGAAGCTGAAATTTATATCAATTACTCAAGTCTACTGTCCCTTGAAGCTGTGAAAAAATCAAACTTCTAAGCCAACGCAATCAAAAGATACAGCCGTTTATGCCGCAAATTTTCGACACTTGCAAGGGAATCAAAACCTACAGGGTGCTTCCCGTGAACTCAGAATCTTGAAATTTGGTACGAAGCAACGTCTTATAGCATAGATAAAGGAAAAATTACGAAAACCATAAATTTTTAGTTACATCACATAATATATTTTTTTTAATAATTTTAAACTTACTACCCATTTCCTCATAAACGCGTAGAGGTATTAAATTGAAATTCATACCAAATACTCAAGTCTATAATACCTTTAAGCTGTAACAAAATCAAACTTCTATGTCAACGCATTGTAAACCTTGCAGGTTTGTACGGAACCCTCGGTGCGCGAGTCCGACTCGCACTTGGCCGGTTTTTTTGAGTGGGAATCGCCCTCATGTCACATATAAGGGTGTCAGGGTTTAAGTTTTCTTTGCTTCCTGCCGAATTTACAAAGATATAATATATTTAAGTACAAAAATTGACTGAAATCGCGTAGACTTTGTTAGATAAATACATTCTAACATTGCAGCAACAAATGCTATTCAATTTGATACCGATATTAATCTATTATGGCGGTAAAACTCTACTCGACTTTAGGTCTATTCTGAGGTTTTGTTCGTATGTAATGTTTGAAAATATCTCGACAAAAGCTAGACTAAACAAAAGCTATCTCAGTAAAAAAGATAGATTAGGTTTTGTCGGGTAATATGCATAAAAAAAACTCATCTATTAGAGTCAGACTTGTGAATCAAATAGCTTTGGAAATTCGCCGCCCGATCGGATCGGCCCGGCATCACACTGCAGCGAGTGCGTTGCCGTAGATACGGCATCCTCATAAATTTCCTCTAAATTTTGAGGAAGCGATAGCGGAAGAGGATTTTTTTATTTTTATTTTTGAGGATGCGGTAACGGTTGAGGAACTCAAAATATTGCGGAACTTCCGCATTATGAGGAAGCGGAAGAGGAATCCTCAACAACCCTACTTTGAAGCCTTTCGGAGTTTTGCGAATAGCGTGCACTCGCCCTATAAATGGGGTGCGTAACGTAGATGTAGTAGGCGCAGTTATCGTATTTGCGAATGTTTAATAATAAATGCGCAATATGCAGGAACCGTGGTTAACAGTTTGTTATCTGAGTTTTGCAGACCTTCACTATTAGCATAAGAGATAACTGCACGTAAATTTTGAAAGTTTGGAGGACTTGGTGTTGTGGTTTATCTTTGCGAAATGAATTCGTAGAATAAAAGCAAAATAATTAGATTTTCATTAATTATTATCGCTGCTGCATTAAATACAATTTGCGTGTTCGAATTCATGCGAGCTCCCGTGGTACAAGTTTTAAATGCATTATCTACAGAAGTCTGCAGTGTTATTTAGCTTAATGGCTACTCACGGCTTTGGCTGTGATTCCATTAAGAAATCCCTATAATTACGTTGCGTCGTAACCCCGGCAAAGTTGGTTTACGAGCGCGACTGTCGGTGGACCGCAATCAAAAGCTTCCTAAACTACAACGACATAAAGACAACTTTTGCTTTTTAAATTGCTTATATTTTTAAAACATTGTGGCGAATAAGGACTGGTTTTTTAACTGGGTGGTAATGTCCCTAGTAGATTATAATTTCTAAAATTGTAAGTAATAGATAAGGTAAACAGAACATATTATCCTGCAGTTGTGAAAGCAGCTATTGGAGTAGTTAATAGAAATGCTACACTGATTTATTATACGGTTCCTTGTTTCATTATTTATTTAACGCATGAATGTAGTCATTAACTTACATTAAATTAATTTATTAAATTAAAAGGGTTAAGGTTATTGAAACGAAAAATGAAACAAAGATGACAGATAAGACATTCTTATCCAATGATAATATAATAATGGCCCTTAAAAGGTAAGTGTACAATCATCTTTGTGATTTTAAACTTTTTATTATTAAAAGCATTGCGAATTTTTTCACCTCAAGTTGATAAATATGTATGTAGGTTTTATATAATTATTTACTTAACATTTTTTTATTACTTACAAATATTTCTCATTAAGGAGTCAAAAGTTTATAATAAATAATAAAATTCTAGAGGGGATTAAAATGTTATATTTTTTGTTTTGACGTGTTTTGTTGTTGTTAAAGTATTTGTTGTCATTATTAGTTTTTCACAGCTTGTACAACTTGTGAATACTTTCTTCGTACCTTCAAGCTTTCATTCGTTCTAGGAAATCTACAAAATCATTCGATACAAGTATCAGCACCTGCGTCGTTTCTGAGAACTTCAAACTGCTAAACTATCTTCAATTGTAAGTTAATAAAATTGTATGTAAAACTTGCAAGCATTTCTAGAAATATAAAAACCGGTTAAGTGCGAGTCGGACTCGCGACATTAAGGGTTCCGTCAAGCGTCTACTTGTTGCTGTTATCAATATCGAGCAAAAATCACTTTGTTGTATGACAAACTTAAAAATCTTTGTGTAATTTTTTGTATTTGTTACATCTCTGAAAATTTCAAATATCTTTCTATCACGGTTCTTGACATACAGTCTGGTGACAGACGGCCAGACAGACAAGTCTCAGTAATAGGGACCTTTACCCTTTGTGTACGGAGCCCTAACAAAATAGTGCACATGTAACAAATCTAATCACAACACTGACAGTCACTACATTTGTTTTGTATTCCCGCGTGGCTGTCACGGGAATCACAGGAATTGTGTTTATTTTTCGATTTACAATTTAGTCACATAATGCCTGTGGGGATGAAACGATCTGCTTCGGCCGGGGAAGTTTTATTTTTTAACTATTATACATGTTATTCTCTTTGTTTCATAATATTTTAACTACATATTTAGATTTTTTTATTCTTTCAATAATTATAATTTATTCTTACTGCATTCGCTTTTCTCAATACCTTTATGTAAGTATTATTATATTTATTAAAAGTTCACTTTACAGTGTTTCCTTTTAAAATAAATCCTTAATCAATAAAACAATTTAGTTAGTTACGAGAAAAAAAAAATAATTAAAATGTTAATTATTATTATAATCGAGTATATTTCAGTATCTACTGTAAAAAACAATAAAGCAATTTGCAATATTATTTGACGATGTAACGCTAAAGTTGACTGTGGCCCGGCACCGGGAAGTTAGCGCCAGTTTCCCACTTTGATTTTCAAACTATTCAACTTATCCGAAATAGACGACTATGCTATGACAAGGTTATTATATTCAGGAATACCTCGTCAAGCGAGCATACTTCCTTCAATAGCTCTGCGTGCTTTTCATATTTTAAGACATGTACCTACGTACGTTGAAATTTTGTTTGCCGTCAAAGGACTTTTGCAAAGATAAAGGTATCAAAGTAGAGTAGTAACTATCAAAACCAGTTACCAGATCGAAACTCAATCGTTCCATATAACATCGATTATTTTAGATTGTTACACTTATATGACTATTTATTTATTATGTAATTAAAAATAGGTATTCAGATATCTTTTATATTTCAAATATTTTAATACCTATGTAATATGTATAAAAGGAAATCAATTTTGGTCTCCGGATTTTATGAACAACGGAAAAGATGAGTCTACTATTTAATAGTGGAATTACTCCAGCAACGTTCATACTAAGTCATCAAAGTTCAAAGCAAATTTTCCGTTTCTTAGCTCCGAGCATCGGATTAATTGTTTCAGCGGATAATACTTCCCGTTTAAAAGTGCATAGCAAAGGATCGTTTACAAGTCGACGCCGTTGAATGAAACTGGCATAACGAGCAGATTGACTCCCAGACTCGCTCCTACATTTAATCCCGAGGGGAAGCACGCCCAGGCCACTTTTAACGTCTGGATGGATTATATTGCACCGATTTTGGCGAAAAAGCTGTGTTCATCCATGACTATATGAGCATTGTTTTTTTTCGTTGACAACCGACTAACTTTTGCGTTTAAAAATAGAACGTTAACAGAATTGGTTGCAATTTATTTTATAGCGAATCGTTTAGGAAGCTATCAATTTGGTTCACGTTGAAAAATTACGTGTATTAAAATTATGATATTCAATGCAGGGTGCATGAGCACTTTCCACTAGCTTATAATTTCCCAAGCGATTCGGACATCGTTAACTTCCATTCATGTAAAGACTGTCTGAAAGACTTTTCATGAAATTCAAATATTATATGGAGGTTCTTCGTTAAATTCAGCGAATTAAGTTTTTTAACTCTTTCGAGTCGCTGGAGCTGTAATGCTTTATTCTTCATTTAAATTCTAGAGATTTTAATGCTTTAATTCGTCCTAATTAATATTTAAGATAAATAAATTTTCATCTGAATTATATTCATCGTTTAGAATGTAGAATTATATGAAAACATTTTAGTTTTTTTTCTGGTTTATTTACGTTACTACTGAACTATCAATATTAATAATCAATTTTAATTAGTATTTTATAAACCAAGAAGTCTTGTATTTGTCCCTTTTAAAGATTTATGGAATATAACAATGAAAATAGCCAAAAATTAATTTAATAAATGTAATGAAAAAGTTTTAAATTTGTAAGATGTGAAAATAACTCTTCTCTCTTTAATCTTTTTTATGAACACAAATGCAAAATATGTTTCAGTCACCCATTGACATAATATTAAAAAAAAATAAAAAGAGGATGAGAGGGATGCTTTTTATATTATAAAAAGCATCCCTTAATTTACGCCACAATTTTATAGCTATAATTTTATTTCCTGAAAAACACATTGAATAGAATCGTCGCGGGGTCATTGTCCGACGCGCACTTCATACAAACTTGTTCGTAATTCGTGAATTTTATTCAACATTCAGTTGCAGAAATGTTATCTATACAAATGTATACGTCTTGTATCTATTAACAGTGCACCGAATCCAAACCGAGCTCCATGGATTACCGTGGAATCTCTCTGTTACAATAGCTATTTCAGTATCGATGTATTCGTATTATAGCAATAATATCAATGTTATAGTGAAACCCCGAAGCTCGGGCACTCGTAGGTTGGATTTGTCAAACCTCAGGTCGGGCATAGTGACTTTGTCAAATCCCGAATAAATGTAATATTTCGGCCATTTACTCAACAATTTTAGTCAGTCGTCGTCTAGCTGAGGAATCTTATGCGCGTGCGATGCCTATGCTGCTTTCGCCTACGCCCTAGGCTACTGCTGACTTCAGTCAAAGGGTGAAATTCAAATGTATTTCGAGGATTGCCTGATGGCTTTTGCCAAACCTAAGATAAACCAGTCCTGCCGCGAACAGATTGTGTTTCGGGATTTGACTATAACATCAATATGCGGCTAAGCCGATAAATAGTCTGGGTTATTAGCAAACTGTCTTAGAACTGCGTCTTGATCTGAAAATGTTGAATGTTCGTACGTAAGTATTAGTTATGAAAATAATTTGTAAGTAGAATTATATTGTTGGCCATCGTAAATGTTATAATGAAATATATTGTACATTGAATAACCAACAACAACAAAATTAAGTATCTATAAGAAGAAGAGAGATTACGAGAACAAAACGTTGTGTTAAAATATCAATTTCTCTTCACATAAGAAGTTGAAAAAATACCTTAGATTAAGTAAGTTTATCAAGCGTACCCAATCAATTGTTAGGAAGAGTTCTTTAAAAAATGTAGTTCAATTAGAGAAAGTCAATAAAAACCTGGTTCAAGAGTTAGACAAATATCATAGGGACCTAGAATATTATAAAATCTTGTATGATGTAGAAACAAATGAATTAAAGGAGAAGATAGACTCTTTAAGTCTTATGTTAAATGATGTCAACCAGAAATATTCTGCTGCTCAAATACAAATAAACGAGCATATACAACAGGCAGATGACTTAATTAAGTTGAGTACTGAAAATATGGATCGCTTTGAGTTGCTGACCAATAAATATGTATGTCAGTGTTCAAAAAGTGACAATGAGCAAACGTCGCCCCATAAGCTTGACTGCACAGACATACATAGTGTAAAACCCGTGACAACAATTTCAACTAGTAAAACTAAACACCTTTCCGAGCAGGAAATTATTGTGTTGTCAGATAATATTGGTCAGGGTTTTGGCGCTATGCTCAACAATTTAGGGCTTAAAGTCACTAATATTTGCACTCCTAACAGTTCATTTAATTATATAATCAAATCACTTGATCATTTCAGCTTTAATAAGAATAATATTGTAATTATACTTTATGGAGATAGTTTAAATGTAAAAAATAAGGATATTGATGTAGGATTTCAAAAAATGTTGGAAATTAGTAGTAAGACTAAATGTAAATTTATGTTGTGTACATTGCCATACCTACCTGGTTTGACACAAGAACAAAATAGATTAATTCATAATATGAATTTAAAATTGTATAATGTAACAAATCGTCATCGTGATGCATTTATTTACTTTGACATTAATTTGTGTATTAAATCTTTTACTTTGACAAAGAATACAGTGTATCTGCCATCTAGATATAAGCGTGAACTTGCTATGTTAATAGCATATAATATTAACCAGTCTGGTACATGTTCGGTATCAGACCCTGGATCTACTATAATTTTATGTAGTAGTAATTATATACACCAACCTAGTGTTGATAGAAAATCTAGCCCTAAGCTAGATTTAAACTAGTATATAAGACAACAGCTAAGCAGACTTTTTCTATTGTACATCAAAACATTCAAGGCTTGGCTAGCAAATTATTAGAAATAGAATTGTTTTTAAATCATAATAGTATTAAGGTTTTTTGTGTAACAGAACATTGGCTTAAACAATGTCAGTTGTTAATAAATATTGATAATTATAAATTAAAAAGTATATACTTCAGGACATATGCTATTCATGGAGGTTCTCTTATTTTTGTACATAATAGTGTAAAATGCAAAGAACGAACTGACATTGTTAGTCTTTCTGTAGAACGGACCATTGAACTGTCCTGTGTTGAACTGGAGCGTTACATTATTGTTTGCGTTTATAGACCCCTTCCAGTGACTTTAATATGTTTGAGACAGTCATGGAAGAAATTTTAAAGCGTTTAAGTAGGAGTAAAAAAAAAGTTATAGTATGTGGTGATTTTAATATTGATATACTTTTACAAACACAAACGGCAACACGAATTGTTAATTTGTTTCAGTCATTTAATCTGTATAAACTTTTTAATGAACCCACACGAATTACACCTACTTCTGCAACCTGTATTGATAATATATACTGCGACTGCATCTGTTTAGAGAAAAATATTCTCAATACACTCACTTCGGATCACTGTGGCCAGAAAGTAGTTTTTGAATGGGATTGCTTACCTGAATTTAAAAGAATTAATGTTAGGCCTATAACTAAAAAAGGCATTAATAAATTTAGAGATAATATTAATAAAAACCTGCCCGTACTGAATGATCAATCCTGTCATAATAATCCTTGTGAAATGTTTAAAAATCTTTTTAATTTAGTTCATAATGAATTTGAAAAAATATTTAAAGTTAAATCTTTAAATATTACCAAGGATTTACCATTTAGTAAATGGGCGACACCTAGCATACATAGGTGTAGGATTGTTCTTTATGAGTTATATGGTATGAAGCAATATAATAAAGATCCATCTTTTCTTAGTTATGTTAGAAATTACTCAAAAACTTTTAAAATTGTTTGTTTTACTGCGAAGCGTTTGTATATCAGGGATAAAATACGCGACTCGGATAATAAAGTTAAAACAGTTTGGTCTATTATTAATGGTGAAATGGGTAAAAGCAAATCAAGTAATACCATAAAACTTGTAAATAATGGCATGGTTATTGACAAAAATGCTGATGTTGCGCTTGCTTTTGAAGATTTCTTTAGTAGTGTCCCTGCTAGCATTACTAATAATTTAAATTCGTCTTCAGTACTTGCAGAGACCTTTTTGAGGGACCATGTTGCGGGGTGCAGTACATTATTTGGATTGCGTCACGTAACTGCTAATGATATTGTTACAGCATTTAAGACACTTAATTTAAAAAATACTTGTGATCTTTGGGGAATGTCCGTAAATTTAGTTAATAATATAATAGAAAATATTGCAAACAATTTAGCTTTCATATTTAATAAGTGTTGTGACTATGGTACATTTCCTAATTTACTAAAGCTTAGTAAAGTTATACCTCTATTTAAGAAAGGCGATCAAGAAGACTGTAACAACTATAGACCTATCTCGATTTTACCAACATTAAGTAAAGTTTTCGAAAAGTTAATATTAAACCAATTGACTAGTCACTTTGCTTCTAATAATTTGCTGCACACCAAACAGTTTGGTTTCACAAAGGGGCGCTCAACCACAGATGCTGGAGTTGCATTACTAACACATATATATAAGGCATGGGAAAACTCAAAAAATGCTTTGGGGATATTTTGTGACCTCTCCAAGGCATTTGACTGCGTTGAACATTGTACTTTATTGCGTAAACTTAATCACTATGGGATTAAAGGACAAGCTCAGAACCTTATAGCCTCATACCTACATGATAGGATACAAACTGTAGTTGTTAATGGAGAACGTTCTAGTGGTGCGTCAATTAACATTGGTGTTCCACAAGGATCTATTTTAGGACCCTTCTTGTTCTTGGTATATATCAATGATCTACCTTATTATTTACAAGATAGGTGTGAAATAGTTCTGTTTGCAGATGATACCTCATTAATATTCAATGTGGATAGGCATGACCCAAATGTTGACGAAGTGAACAGTACTCTTTTACACATATCCGACTGGTTTACTGCTAATAATTTATTATTAAATGCCAAAAAAACAACTTGTGTTGAATTTTTACTACCTAACGTTAAAAAGTTGAGCAGAAATATTACCTTGAACGGGGAGGTATTACAACCTGCAGAATCGACTGTATTTCTTGGGTTAACATTGGACGAGAAACTACAGTGGGGAGCCCATGTCAACACCGCTGCAGGTAAGCTCAGTTCAGCAGCATATGCAGTCCGAAAGGTAAGGCATCTCACCGATGAAGATACAGCTAGATTGGTTTATTTCAGCTACTTTCATAGTATTATGTCCTATGGAATTCTACTATGGGGCAGGGCAGCAGATATAGAAACTATATTTATCTTACAGAAAAGGGCCATTCGCTCTATATATAATTTACGTGCTCGGGACTCACTAAGAGATCTCTTTAAGAATACTGGTATCCTTACTGTACCATCACAATATATATTTAATAATATTTTGCATGTACACAAAAACGCCGACTTACACACAAGAGTAGGAGATAGACACTGTTATGGCACAAGGAACAGAAATAGAATTGAAATGCCATTTTTCCGATTAGCTAAAGTTAAAAATTCATTTATGGGTCAAGGTATACGCTTTTACAATAGAATTCCTCATAATATTAAAGAGTTTGGTAGTGCTAAATTTAAAACATATGTAAAAAATATATTAGTTCAGAGAGCCTATTATAGCATTAAGGAATATATGGAAGATGAAAATCCATGGAGGGTTGTCGCGTAAGAACCACAGGACAGTTCTTTGGCATACTATGATTTAATATTATGTAGTTAGATTTAAGTTACAGATTATGTAATATTGAAATGATTTTAAAAGAGCAACTATGGAGTTTCTTGCCGGTTCTTCTCCATAGATACTGCTTTCCGAATCGGTGGTAAATGTTAAAAATACTTTAAATGTAATGACGATTCGAAAGTGCTACTAAAAGTAGTCTAATTGAATAAATAAATGTTTGAGTTTGAGTTTGAGTTTGAGTTTGTAAAAAGTCATATTTTTATATAGAGAATTGTACTCAAGTTCTTTACAGCTTATGGTTTTTTAAGGTAAGTCTTTAGAGTTATACCTATCTACTATATTAAATTAGTTCTCGGCTTATATAAAATACAATAATTATGGTATATTAATCGATTAATTTGAAGCCAAACACAGTCAGAAGCAATCTGAATTTCACAGCGAGTTGCAGTTTATTTCTCTCCATTTGAAAGTTAAGCGGAAATAACGTGT
>CAJQZM010025850.1:0-24172 GCA_907164665.1 Colias nastes
TTTGGACCGCCTCCTTGGTACAGTGGTTGACGCGTGAGCATAGCACCGAGGGGTCCTGGGTTCGATTCCCGGTGGAGACGAAGAAAAAAAAATGTCTCGGTCTGGTAGGACACAGAAGGCTGATCACCTACTTGTCCCTAAAGAAAATCGATCAGTGAAACAGATGTATAATGCATCTGCCCCTTACCCCACTAGGGGACATGGGACTTCACACAATATTTGGAACTTTTATTAAAAATAATAACCACTTTTGTGATTACATGTAATGAAGATACTTGTAATTTAGTAATTTAGAATCCTCATAACAATATTACCGTATTTATTTCCACATTACGAATGTATTTCTGTCATTTCTAATAGGTATATTATGTTGTTGTAATAATATATTTCTACCATTTATTTTTAACATCTTACTTTATTCATAGAATTCGTATAACTGAGCATCGTATCGTGTATAAGAAGCCTAAACTCGTCTCCATAGCGACAGATCTAATCTTCGCTTTGTCATCAAACGCCGCTTAACTCGAAAGTTTGTGGCGATTGCCAGTAAGTTGTTTGCAATCTCGCAACTTTTAGAAACAGTTGCTGGGTTTGCGATATTCTTTATTGGTATTGTTTTCAGTTACATAGTGTTATATTATAGTAAATAGTAGGTATAAACTATACAGCCTTAATTTATTTACTTATCTAGAAGAATCTTTTAATATTATACTAGAAGTGCCGCAAGGTTTCACCCGCGGTTAAAACCCCGGGCAAAATCAAGTATTTCAATTCTTTCTAAGAAGATTTTCTGATGTATATTACTGTAAAGTTTCATCCAAATCCATCCAGTACTTTTTTCTGAAACAAGGGCTAAAAATAACATACAACAGACATCCATTCATACTCATAAACTTTCGCGATTATATCATTACTAGGACTAGGGTAAAACCCAGACTGACTGACTGATCTATCAACTCACAGCCCAAACTACTAGACCGATCGGGCTGCAATTTGGCATCCAGATGGCTATCTGTACTGTAATGTAGGCAAGCAGGCACCATCTAGTTTTATAATATCATGTACGTAGAAATTTTATATTTTAACAATGCCCCATATTATAAGTGAAATAAGGAAACTCACAATATTATAGTAAACCTAAGTAGTAAACAACCTTTTGTTGTGTAAAAATTGTTAAAACCATCACTAAATAGTATAAAACAAAAACGCTTTCTCTGTTCCTATATCCCTATGTATGCTTAAATCTTTAAAACTACACAACGGATTTTGATGCGGTTTTTTTAATGGATAGAGTGATTATCGAGGAAGGATATATTATATATACATTTCTTCTTCTTTCTTCCTTTATTTATAGGGTTTTAGACAAAGCGGGCGAAGCCGCGGGTGGAAAGCTAGTCTTTTATAAAATAACATTTAGTCCCATTTAATATGCACGTTAAACAATAAATAAATAATGTTCACTCAATTTAATCAATTATTAACAGTGAATTACATCGAAATTGATCAAATTGGTTCTGAATGGACAATTATGCATGGATTGACGTTTTTGTGATGTTCATGTTGATGGATACAATTAACTTCATAAAAATAGAGCATATTTTACTCGCTTTTAAAGACAGTAATATATTTAGTTTCTGCCACAATTTTTTTTTTGACGTGACAACGTCTTATAATTCGATAAAGCCGGCTGCACGCGCGAAAAAACATGACTCATGCGGCGTTACCTCGCTCTGACTCATCTGAGGCGTTCCATGTAAGGCTTGAAGTGCGAGCGAGAGCGCGGAACGAGCGACAAAGAAGCACAATCGGACGTTGTCACGTTGAACTATCGTCAGTAAACCGACTTTACAGACAACCAATTTTTTCAAAAGAAGCAAAATGCAAATAATAACCAGCAGAACAGTATAGGTAGCTGTTGGCTCAATGACCTCTGACTTAAATCAAAAAGGGTTCAATTATTGCTCGTTCAAGACTGAAAGAATGATTTTTAATTTGCAATCGCTGAAGATATGTGTCTCAGCAGCGGAAATAAACGATAATGTCAATAGTTCTAAAACAAAAAAAAAAACCGGGTTGCACTCCGGGAGTGCCGGCAGAAGTGAAAACTTGATTATTAACGTTGAGTTCTCTCCATCCGTCTTACGCTTTTTCGATCAGGTCACGTGTCCTGACGCGAGTTTAAGATTTTATACCCATTACAGAAAAAGTGCTCAACGCTGCTAAAGAAGTTTTCACTTCAAAAAATCTAATTTAATCGACTATCAAATCTTTACATTAAATTTCAGTAATAGGGTTGGTAGGTACTAAAAAACCTTATAATTTTGAACCCTATTAACTCTACCATAAGTCAATTAAACAACCAATCACGTCAAAATGCTAATTACAACGAACACAGAGCATACATACATTAATTGAGTTGATTTCACATAAAATGCTCAGTAAATTTCATTGAGTACAAAATTAATAATCGAAGTGTAATGGCCGACATTAATATCGAGTCGGAGTTAAATTTTTCAATTCTCAATTGTTTCACACTTGGATACTAATATTGTTTTATTTTAAACTTGGTAAGAAATTAGGTTATTTTTGAAACAAATCACAACTTATTTGTTTGTAAACTTAAAACGTTCATTATTGTATAGGTTTTACATCGCTTATTTGATATCTATAGCAAGTTTTTGGATTCAATTAAAGCAGTTCTTATATTATGCCTTGACACCATAATCTCATTATTCAGTAACCAAACCTTCAAGCTAAAATAGCATATAAACCATTTACGCTACAGAATTTGTCAAATCGACAGAGGTGGAACATTGTCACGTAGAAATTAGAATACATGCACTTTATATTGAGATCAATAATAAGAGGTGTATTTTTATCAAATATCACAAACAATCACGTCACGATCTGTCTTTTATGATATAGAAACAAAACCAAATTCGTGTCTCTTCTTTGGCATAGAATTAGATCCATTTATCTGCATTACTAAATATTTTATAGTTATAAACATCATTTATATGAAACATACCATAATATATTATCTAATAGATATTGAACTGCACTAAAATTTACACACAGCTATAACTCAGCACTCACACATCATAAATACGTACAAACAATAATATGTACATACATAACTCATACCCCTGGTACAATAGATTGCCGAAAGATGGTAACAGAAGTGACAACACATTATTAATAATATGCAACCACCTAAACACAGATATGAAAGCGTGGTAACTTCTCGAAGTTACCCGCTATAATAGGATTGACTTCGACTTATAAATAACTAGATTTTCAACCGCGGCTTCACTTACGTAATAAAGAAATTCTCATGGGGATGAAAATTTATATGTAGCCAAAGTAGCCCTCACTCTAGCCTCCAAGAGCAGTAAGTCTAAATAAACCGTCATAAAATCTCTCCCTTGCAACGTAAGCAGAATTTTTTCCAGAAAACGTATAAACAGTTTTGCATTTATCATGCTAGTAAGGAAGTAAGGATACGTGTGATATAAAAAGAGTATACACCATACCTCTTCCTCGTACCTGAGTAATCTGTAGCGACATCAATCTTGCAAAATAAACCTGGCACGCATATTAAATAACCATTACTGGGGTCATATAATAACTGAATTAAATACGAAGGAATCATCTTACAGATTACATGAGGGAAATCCCTTAAAGGCATGGCCTCTTGGTATTTGGCCATTAGTTTTGATCGTCTCATCCTTTGATATCTATACTTACAACAAAACCTTCCTCTTGAATCACTCTATCTATTTAAAAAACCGTATCAAAATCCGTTGGGTAGTTTTAAAGATTTAAGCATACAAAGGGACATAGGGACAGAGAAAGCGACTTTGTTTTTTATTATGTAGTGATCTACTGTATAAAAAAATAAACAAATCCCTGCAATCCAAATAAACAGGAATTGGTTAAAAGTCAATCAAATGTATAATATAAGTAGATATTTATTAGAGCTTGGGCAGATCAATTAGGACTGACACTGATTGCGAGCCGAGCCTACCTGCTCCCAACAAAATACTTGCACTATATCAACTGTTTAGAAACTACAGTTAATATATTGAATGTTATTCATGGTACTAATGCGTTTGTGTTATAGAATAAAGCTGGAGAATTGTAGACATTGTATTTCCACGTTTCATGCTAATACATGGCTTTTCAAGGAAAGGTTTATTGGGAGAAGAAATTTGGAAAGAAGATTCTGGCTGAACTCTGAACTCATTTTGGCTGAATCCTATTGGTCCAAATATATTGATTTATCTGCGAGATACTTTTAAAAATGTCAATATCCCCTTGTAAAATTGCCACTCATCGAATCTCTTTGACATTTTCTAAATGAAAACGCTAGAAAAATATTAATAAACATGCGCGAAGGTATAAGTGCACTCTCATCATGTCCAATGGACCGGAAGACAAGAGAGACTGACGACTGCTCTTTAAGTACCTAGGGGAATGACACATCTTAATGACCTTCCAGGAATCGAAACTAAAACATCTCCTTTTTCATCTAAACACTAGCTCTACCCCGCGGTATTAACCACAAACCTCCACTCCTATTAATCGTAGCACGATGATATATATATAGCCTATAGAAATCCTCAATAAACGGACTATTTAACATTGAAGTAATTTTTCAAATCGGACCAGTACCAATCAAAAAACTTAAGCACGTTCAATCAAAAAACTTTTCAGCTTCAATATTAGTATAGATGATACCAACTAACGATTCCTACTAACAACGACATCCATCACAATTACACAGTAGTCGACTTAGACATCAGTCCCAAAACACAGCACGGAATCCTCAAATAATTGAAGCACATGTCCATAGTCCAATTCGAAGCGTTTAATTGTCCATTGTTCACTAATTCGTGTCTCTAGGGAACTAACGGTCATTAGAACTGGCAAACTTATTATTTTATTATAAACTTTAAGTTGAACCTTACTGTCTTGTGATAGGGGGTATAATGGAATATCAGTAAGTTGGTTTAATTGCAGCTCTAGTGCAATGTTGAATCATATTGGCTAGGTGACGAGGTAAGGGATTAGTAAGCGGTAATTTATCAAGAGACTTTACTGGTTGTGTTACGTTGCTTTGGCTTTATGTTCAGCTTTATTTATGGATCAATTAATCAATAAATCAGAAGCATTTAGGTCTTGAGATGCACACAAAGTACATATTATCAACATAAATGTGATCTCTTCAACATAAATAGCAACAAGTCAAGAAATTATTAACGTTATTGTGTTTCTACAGTGTCTAATCAATCATAGAAAAACAATTTATAAAATTCTATATTATTAATTATTTATTTTTTAAGTATAAAAATGCATTGTTTTATTATAATTTAGGCTTTATCTAGGCAACTCACTGGTGCGTCAGATAGTTTTAAACGGAAATCTGAAAAATGGGTACATTTTGTGAAAAACTATGAGCTTACGAAGCAATTGTTGTTAATTGAAAAAACTCTTCTATCTATTTGATGTCCAACGAAAATCACAAAAAAATCCTACCGAAGCTAGGTAATCGATTTTATTTAGGCGCGGGTATTCGGGTTTATCAAAATAAACTTACAGTATAAGAATATACAACAAAAACACGACTATAATATTATGAGATGAGATGTTTTTTGTGTTGTAAATGAAATTACAATTACATGAACATTATGTACTTTAAAAGTAGGTGTGCAGCAACAGTAATATGAATAAGAATGCATTAGCGTTAATATTCGAATAATTATGCTTTAAGATGAAAGTTTTTATATCAAATAATATTTTTCAATTTCTGAAAACGCCGAAAACAGTTTTAGCCGTACTCTTCGAAAGCATCTACATTTTATTCATTTACATACACTCTACAATTCATATACCAAGTTGCAAGATGATAGAAAAGATTACTATAACAGCTGATTATTATTAACAAAATAAATGGATGATTAACATATTTTGTATTCATTCAAATCTACCTAATATATAAATTAATAAATAAAATCTTTATTGAATCGTTGTAGTTTATACAATTAATAATTATTATAATTGGAGAAACTAAAGTCTGTGTTAGTTAAAAACCATGTGACAGGCTTTCAAATCCCTCACAATTTAGGAAAAATATAGAAAAATGATGCTCTACATGCACATGTTAGACCAATACAATAAAAGCGACGCCATTAATTATACATACATAAATATAAATAAACAACACATAGAAGTTACTTTCAAAGAAAAAACAACACTTAAATGCGGAAAAAACAATGCAGTTTTATTCAGACCGTTAAAACCGTTCACATATTATTTATTTACAAGCAATTATGGTTACGGCACAATCGAGAAAATTTACACGGTGAAAGAAGTGTCGCATCGTATGGCCAGGAAATGCAATGTTTTTGAGAGAAACAAACACACAGATTAATTAACATAATATTAAAAATAAAAAGTAAAAGTTCAATTGATAAGTGAATAAATTATTTTATAAATTTATGACTTGATACATATTAATAATTATAATTTCATATAACGCTAAGGCCGGTTGCAGAGCTTCACCGATCGTCAGTGCGTACCATCGGTCCTGATACGCATCAACAATGTGTATGACTATGACACTAATACGCATGACAATACGCGTGCGTATGGTCGGTCTAGCTATGAACGGTTTAATCCATACATATGACAAGTGCGACTGACGTACGCACTGATGGTCGGTCAAGCTCTGCAACCAGCCTAAAAGTCTGAAATTAATCTAACTATGGCCAATAATTGATACTAGGCAACTAGAAACACGTAGGTACATATTATATTTTATAACAACAAGACGCAAAATCACATGATTTTCCCGTGAAGAGAGGTCGAAACCATACACTCTAAAATCACACTAAAATCAGATTCACCAACCATTGCACCACCTGAAAATAAATTTAGTTTATAATATAACATATGAGATATATATTCCTCAGGTGTACAAAAATCGACAACCCTTTACACATAACTATAAAATTCCATTACTAACACATAATCGACAAGCATAACTATAAAATTCCATTACCAACACATAAGGTAAACCAATGGGAACAATTGAAAAACTCCCAGTATACAGCAAGTTGGAACACGTTGTCGACTAAAAGTTATATTGCTTGAACGATTGCCAAGTTACTCTCCACTCTCCAGGTGAACGCTTTGTTTTATACTTTCAACATTTATTTACATGCTTAAATTCGTGGAAGGTGTTCTAGTGAATCATATGTGGAAATAAAAGTATTCTAGTGCGAGTTAAGAATGTTGAGTGCCGTTAGAAAAACCAGTAGAACTATGAACAAAACTTGATGAAATTTTGCATACAAATTGGTTAAAATATACCGAAGGCTTTTCAGTTTTGATAAAATATATGAAAAAATCGGAAGCATCATTTTTCACAGAACATTTAAGACAACAAAACATTCTAAAGGAGAATGCCCATGAAAGTATGGACCACAGTATAGTGTTGCGTCAATTCCAGAGTGGTTTTGGAGGGTTCTTCGATATTCAAAAGATTTTTACCAATTGATTTTTTTGGTGATAAAAACAGGGGTTTTCAAGATATTGAGAATGAAAATGTGAAATAACCTCAAAACTTAAATAACCCCGATTTAGTTAGGTTTATCTGTGATTTAGGCAGTATTTTATCGTCCGAAGATTATTTTTCGTTCAACATATATTTTAATCTATGCGTAGAGCTTATGCTTTCAGACAAAGTCTACCTGTTCATCGGCTAGTGTAGGTAGGCACCAGAAATCTTCCGGGACGGATTTCAAGAAAACCTAAATATATATTTAAAAAATGCCAATAGAGTTTTTATTCGGTTTAGATGTTGTTGTTGTTTGAATCATTTTTGCACTACATATTCGAAGAAAGAAACAAATAAGAAATAACTGGTTACCAACCAAGCTATGTCATAATAATATTTTTTTTTATATATATTTATATTATTTTACTTCACTATCTATGTTAAAACAACCTACAGTGTATAAACAATACCTTAAAAAGTGATTTTATGTTAATTGATTTTTTTGTAATTCAATGAAAACAATAATCGACATTAGAATTTATGTCACATAAATATTATACAGCTTCATAATAAATGCAAAATAAGTCAAGTGTTATATTTATAATGATCCCTGTTCAAAATATAAATGTTGTTCTATGTTTTGATGGAGATACGAGAATCATCAAATCTAGATTTGAAGCTGATCAGATCAAATCGATATAATAAGCGAGATTTCTATCACATTAATCAATTATCATTAGTTATTAGCACAACGCAATGTAAGCTTTTCTAGAATTTATCTACTGATCCTGGAACACTAAGAGAATGGAATTATCCCGCATTCATCCTACTGACATGAGAATTGAATCAAATATAAGCCGATCAGATAAAATTGAGAAATCAGATGAAATTGCTTATTATATTAAGCAGGGGTAATTCTACTACATTTAGAATCATTACTTATTACCACAGCGCAATGTAAGCTATGCTAGAATTTACCTACATTTTCTGGAACACTAACAGAATCGAATTATCCCGCATTCATACTGCAGACATGTCCCATGAGGGCAGTTTACTGATTTATGCGCCTCTGGCCACTTCCATATTTCCGATTTCACACGTGGCTCCTGACTTGAATGCATCTTTTGAATTCTATTATTATTTAAATCCACGTTTGTCATGTTTGTCGTGTTTGTGTGATTTCTAGCTACATTGAAGATATAGTTGCAACTTGCAATTAAACGTTTGGGCCATGTTTGGGCGTTATCAAGTGTTATAATTCCGTATAAATACAAAATATTATAATTTGAAATACTGGATTTAAGTCTGTCCGTGACCACGGTCGCTGTAAAGTGTTCGAAACGTCGGGATATTAATATATAACTGGATTTAATTTTAGAAAGTTTATACTTAACTAGCTTACCGCCCGCGGCTTCGCCCGCTTTGCCTAAAACCTAATAAATTATATACTAAAACCTTCCTCTTGAATCACTCTATCTATTAAAAAAAACCGCATCAAAATCCGTTGGGTAGTTTTAAAGATTTAAGCATACAAAGGGACATAGGGACAGAGAAAGCTACTTTGTTTTATACTATGTAGGTAGTGATATTATGTATTTTAATTATTGAAGATGATATTCAAACTATTCAATTCTTAAATGATATTGAGTATTGCCAATTCTGTGAAACTTCACCTCTGTTTCAATTATAATAATGTACTACATAAACTAATATGGAAAGTATTCATTGTTTATTTGCTATATTCATATAATACGATTAAACATAATCAATATTATCTGTCTGTTTTAAAGGCTTTGTATTATAACTTCTATTTCGGTTCTGCGTATTCAAAAGCGAATCTATTATTTCAACATATAAAAGGGTTTCCTCTCGAAAAAATACGATCCCAAATATAACCTGGCCTTTGTATGAGCACAAATCACAATATACATCTGCATCGTTCTGTATTCTCATATACATTAGCTGTGATATTTCAGTTTCTATAACAACGTATAATGTTATCTACGTACATATTTTACGCAAATTGATACGATATTTATTCTTTCTTTGATTCAATTTGCAGTTGTCTTATTTGTTTTTTACATGAAAAATATCAGAATTATTACTCTAAAGAAAAAATGAATGATCTAGGTAAATCTTCTAAATCAGTGGTGGTTAAATGCATTAAATTTAACATAATTTTTAAAGCTGAGGTGATCTAAACAGGTTTTATTAATTAAATTTTTATTTGTTTCCAGCACCACAAGGCAGTTCTATATGCAATATGCAATAGTTCTATTCAATGTTCATTATCCCCAAGTCACATTGCAGGAAAAAAATGTATCCAGACTTACGAGTAGCGAACACAACCATCCTTACTCTTTAGTACCGCTAACCTTGGTACTAGCTCCTAAAGAAGTACCTACTTACACTATACAGCTAATAAGACCAATTGTCCAAAACAAATAGCAATAAGCTTGCAAAGTCTTGGGCTGTTGCAATTATCGATCCGGCTTCGAGAACTAAGACCTAACTTAGTTAGATGCAAATCCCCACATAAATTGGTGAGGCGTCGACGGATTCGGAGCATTAATTTGTGGTAAATCGCGTGGAAAATGGAAATTTTGTGCAGCCTCCGGCATCGAGGAAACATACTTTACTTTGCGATCCAGAAAGCCCCGGACGAATTTATTATTCCCAATTTACACCCTAACATGTAACGCATAAGGTTGTTTTTAAACTTGCGCCCATTAAGTGCGATTGTAATAATATTTTTGCGATATTTGGTGACGGACGTGATGAGAATATTCAATACATTTATAATGAGCAAAATATTTTATATAATATTATTGTATTAACTGGCTGCTTGCGAATTACGGCACGAAATAACTCGCACTTAAATTGACTTTCAAAAAGTTAATTAGGTATAGTTATAGTGTCCAAAGCCAATTATATCATATTTTCAATATTTCCAAATATTTTGTCTTTTGAAAATAGGTTAAAGACGGGTTACACGTGCCAATTCAAGTAATAATAGAACGAAAAAATCTAAAAGTACCTTCAAAACTTTAAACAAATTAACAAGTCTTTATAAAATTAATTGAATAATTAATTAATTATTTCATTTTATGTGTGATTATTTGCTCACAAATAAAAAACGAAGCAAGCTGCACATTTATCAAGATTTTGTTCAACGAATAGAACTGAAAATTTAATTTACCGAAAAATTCAGTCTAGCAAGTTTCTATCAGGACTTATCCCATGATTCTCCAATTACCTCGCAATTAAAATTCAGCCCGGTGGAATTATTCGGACTCCAAAAGCTGAATATAGGCGGGCGAAAAAACGCGGCGTTTAATTCAAAAGTTCTAATGTTTCATTTATTACCAAGTTCGCAAGTGTGCAGTTGATCACTACATAGTATAAAACAAAGTCGCTTTCTCTGTCCCTATATCCCCATGGGGTTTAGTATATAATTTAGGTTTTAGACAAAGCGAGCGAAACCGCGGGCGCAGAGCTAATTTACATATAGACCTTTCTCTTGAATCACTATATTGAAAAAAAACGCATGTAAATCATTTGGGTAGTTTTTCCGATCTTACCTACATAGAGCCAGACACGGGAAAATGGCCTTATTTCATACTATGAAGTGATAAACAAAGCATCTCAATCTTATGTATACTATAAGCGTGAAGCTAAGCTTTCATGAAACTGCCTCCATTGTTCATAGATTACTTGCTTCGGTATCGTAGATGACACGTAACGAGGTATGAAACATGGTTAGCTTTTGTACGTACTATCAGTAAGAAAATTCTGATACAGTTTCCTATAAGAAAATACGTTCGCTTCAAATAACACAATTGAAATATTAAGAATACCATTAAAAAGTTTTAGTTTTATGATCCGTTACTCTACTGGATTATCGGAGAGTTTTATTCTTCATAAAATACATAAAACTTTCTAAATTACATTATCTAACTGACATAACAGATTTGAATGATTCCCTTTACATCACGACTTTATTGAGGGCTCACACTGGACTTAACTTGAAGATATGGTTTAGTTTAAACCACATTCGTGCATAATAATTAATTAGTACCATTTCTATAGAACGTGGCGTTTTCTTCGCTCGATGTCTTCGAGCCTTAGAAGAGGGGATCACCCGTGAATTAAACCTTAATCCCAGCAAATGAGCAACGCCTGGACAATTCTCGCACACCTTATAGGATTTTGTGATTATTTTTCCTCTTATTGGTGAATGAAAGTGGGTAGAATTAATTCTATATCCTTTAAGCAATTTGAAAACAAATTAAGGCCGCCGCAAACTGTTTCACGATTCGTTTCGATTGCTTTTTATGTCGTACAAATGTTTGAATTACAGTATTTTTACGATTAAAAAAGCTTTGTTGTTGTTTGATTTAAAAAAATATGTTTTTACGCGTATAACTGATGAACTGTGTCTTATTATTGTCACTTTGAAAATGTATGAATTTTCAGTTCAAAATAAATGAATTTATACATAGAATTTAAACTTTAAAAAGAGTAGAATAATAAAATTTTAATCTCACCACAAAAGATAAAGTTTAAAGCCTTTTTAAATAAAGTTTTAACGCCCATTTGATTGGATCAAATGCTTATTAAAGTCTGTGAAAGGTTATAAAATTCAGTATTGGATTAAGAAATACCATTAAATTTTTTAGTTTAGTTGAAAGGCACCCATTAATTGCCGATTAAGTTGCAAATAGATTTAAATTCAATATTATTTTACTTGTAATATTTGAAAGCTTGCTTTTTGATATTTGTTACATAGAAAATATATAATATTGATGCTTAATATAATA
Organism: Colias nastes; assembly: GCA_907164665.1. Classification (NCBI taxonomy): domain Eukaryota; kingdom Metazoa; phylum Arthropoda; class Insecta; order Lepidoptera; family Pieridae; genus Colias; species Colias nastes. Next base: position 12,382 of record CAJQZM010025850.1, read on the forward strand.
TAAATACCACATTATTAATATTAAATGTGTTTTAACACAGAACTACATGTAAGCTAGAGCAATGCCAGAGCAAATGAGCATCATTTTGTCCAATCCAATTAAACAAAATGTTTAATAAGCTGGTTTTTATACAAGAAAATTTTTATTTACAAACTTTTTCTTCCATAAAATTGCACTTGTCTAAAAATAAATTATTTTAGAATCAAAACATAAACTGAAAGGAGTATTTACCTCTCAAAGAGCTTTTCCATTACATCTTTCCTCATGTAATATAAAAACAAATGCAAGAATCAAAGAAAATTCTACTCCAAATCCGTTTCATTAAGAGCCCTTGACTTCCTTCATTTTCGTTTTTAAGAGCCCTTAATTAGACTTAAATGTATAATTACGTGATTTTCTTGTTACTGACGTAATAAGGTGAAAAAGTTAATTAGTCTTTTTTGGTGCAATTTTAAAACGTTTGAATGTATTTGTTGCCCTTTTCCGTTGATGGTTTCGCAGGTGTTATTGAAGTGGAACTTCTTTATCGGGGTTGGAAAAAAATTTAGTGTAACATTTTTTCGTTACGCGTGACATTTTTCCGTTACGCGCCATCTTTTTCTTATTCCTACCACGCGTGATTCGACGTATTTCTGTAAAGTTGCATATTATAGTAAATTATTTTTTGAAAAATAAGGTCATAAAGAAGTTTCGCTTCTTACGTGTGTACACTAGTACACGCACAGATTTTTTTTTTACACAATTTGTTGAACTTTTTTATGTTTGTTGAATTATATTATAGAACTTTCATGTCCTCAATATCCTCAACAGTATTGCTTGAAGTTGTTATTCTACGAAACTGAACTGGCTAGATTTTGAATTTTCAAGTAAAATAATTGTTTTTCACAATCCGCCCTGAGACTTTTTCAGAGAATTCTTTCAATTGATTCTATATAATATTTAGTTCAACTATTAATTGTAATAGAGACTTACGAAATAATATGAAAATGCAAGAAATATAGCTTTTTGTATTGAAATTTTACACACTTTTGATCCAATGTGTAATCTTTCAAGCGTCTTAAAGAATACATATTAATAACTAACTGTGCCCCGCGGTTTTACCCGCATTGCTCCAGCCTCCACTCTGAGTAAAAATAGCCTATAGCATTCCTCGGTATATTAGACTATCTAACATTAAAATAATTTCTTAAATCGTACGTCCGTCGTTCCTGAGATTATCGCGGTCAAGCAAGCAAACAAAAAAACAAACTCTTTAGCTTCATAATATTAGTATTTACATATTACCTATACGTCATAATAGTTGGCTGTGTCTTGTCATATTTTCTCCTAATGAAAAATAGGTATAACTTTCTTTAATTTATGTCTCCAATTATGCCTAACAATACAAGTTTTTCTATCCATTGTTCATTCTAACAAGAGGGCTTAAAGCACTGGACGAAAACTCGATTTTCAGCCAGAAAATAAAAGGTCCGAAACCAATCACATCCATTTTTGGAGCAGCGTCGTTCAACGCCCAAGGGATTTATTCGACCCCTTGCAAATTTATTATTATCTGAGAACAAATAAATATTTGCAAACTTTTAGTTTGAGGATACAAATCTTTGTAATTTATGCTTTTTGGTGTGGTCTTTATTGCTCCATGTGTATTTTATTAAGAGTTTTATAAATGCATAAAGTTTGTATGAAAATTTATCGTTTGTTATAGAAATTATAAGTACTATATGAAACTTAAGCTTATGAGAGAGATCTTATCGTAGAGAAATATATTACAGATCCTTTCGATAATTTATATTGTCCACTAAAATAACGTAGGCAGTAATAGAATTACTTAGGTCAAAATATAAGTAAATAAAATAAGTTTTCTTACTCCAAATCCCTCTTCATATTAATCGCGACCTATAACATTCCTAGGCAGATAACTAAATGTCTTGAATAGCCTATCATTATCTAAATTCGCAATTAAACCAAAACGAAACTTGCAAAGCATCTTCTAATTATCCAAGATTAAAATTTAAAGATTTTCTATCCATCTTTGAAATTACATTTAAAACATTAGTCTAAGATTGGGGTAGCTATAGAGATAAATAATTAAGGATATTTCATGTTCTATTGAACAAAATCTGTGTTTTACGGGAGTTAATTTCGTATAATAGAGTTGCGCTTTTTTATCACCTTAATCTTTTTTTTTAAATCTCTTCATTTACATGACTGAGTAAAGCATATTAAACATTTTAATAACAAAATGTAATGTAATTTAAAAAAAAACGTAAGTCAGTTTAATACTCATATAATAATATGAAAAGAAGCGTTAAAACACAGTCAAAATTAATAAACCACACCAGAGTATAACAAAACAATTTCAACGTTTTGCAATAACATATTCCTACTGTAACAAATATATTTATTTACAGTTGAACAACCCTGAAATAATTTAGAGCAATCAAAATAGGAAACGCAAAATATCAGTCGAAAAAGTTAACCTTTTATTTACTAACAATAAACGTTTGAACTCAACGTGTGGAATAAAAATTTCGATCCGTATGTTTTGTTGGTCTTCAATTCAAAAGAGAAATGTTAACTCAAAAGAGGATTCCTGTTTAATTTAATGAAAAGGTATTAATAAAGTGGTTCTCGCTGAATATTTTCTTTTAGTCGCTAAAGATTGACGAAAGATTATTGTGTCTAAAAGGATAATATTATGTTTTTACAGTATTGAGATTGTGATTTGGTGTTAGATTGATAAATAATAGTCTATTGCATACTATTGTCTAAGTAGGTAGATATGCAATAGGTTTTATTATTGTCTATTATAGTTCGTGTGTGTCTGTCAACATACGAATTCTAATTGATTTTTTATGTGCATTTTTACTGTGTTTTGTTAGCGTAATTTAGATACTGGATGAGTGAAATACTACTATATAATCAAAATGAATGATTTTGCTTCGAGATATCTTTCTAGTAATTCATAAAATAATTCAAACAGTTATTTCTCACCGAATAGCAACTTTCATTAAGATTCTCTAACTATTTCCACATTGTAGCTCTGTATAAAGTTATATTTTTTTACAAAACGACTACAAAAGCAGGAAATTTCTAGAATTCTCTTAATATTGTTTGCTATCATTTACTTTTAAACTTGTAATTGAAGATAGTATAATTATTGACCTGGAGTATGGAGTATGGAACTAACTTATTAAATACAGGGTGTCCAGCAGCAGATTTCAATGTTTGAACGCTTCTAGTTTTAAAACGCGACGTGCGAGGGGGACGCGGGGGGTGTCATTCAGCGCGTGAGCTCTGCGGATTTTTTAGTCGCCATGGAGCAGTGGAACGGAGAGCATCGCGCTTATGCTATTGAGGCATACTTTTCGTGTGATTTCGCTGGCGAAAGCACACCGTCGGTTTAATAACCATTATCAAATTCATCGTTTAAGAGATGGACCTTCGATAAATTTGATACAGTCGTGGATAGCAAGGTTTAGGGCTACAGGTTCAGTCATTAATAACCCTAGGCCGGGACCAGCACCATCAGTATCCACGATAGAAAACATTGAACTTGTTATGAATTCTGTAATTGAAAATCCTCGTTTATCACTTCGCTCACGTTCGTCGATATTGGGAATTCCTAAATCGATTTTACAGGTCATTATGAGAAAAAAGCTTAAGCTCCATCCATACTAAATTCAGATTATTCAAGATTTGCTACGGCTCATACTGCTAATGTGTCAATGAATTCAGTGCGGCAGTTATTTCCTGAAAAGCACATATCCCGAAACGGCACCATCCCGTGGCCACCCAGGTCACCAGACCTAAGTCCATGTGACTTTTTCTTGTGGGGCTATCTAAAAACTGTGGTTTACCAATCAAATCCAACAACCATAAGACAACTGAAGGAAACTATCCGGGCTGAAATAAACAGAATTCCCAGTTCCCTTTGCAAACAAGTTTTTCTCAACATGCGGAATAGACTTGAGGAGTGTTTGAGAGTAGAAGGGCGGCATTTGAAAATGTAATTTTCAGGAGATAAAATCCGCACTCGTCTTCTTTTGACTTTAATAAAAATATTTTGTTTAGAAATAATACTTCTTTTTTTACAAGCCCTCAAACATTGAAATCTGCCACTGGACACCCTGTACTTTATAAAATTTCGAATATAATGCAAATTTGTATATTTTGTGAATATATCTTTTAACACGCACTCAGAACATACTTATTGAACACAAAAGCACTGGCCTATCAAGCGTCGCGTAACCAGTATAATTCAAAAAAGTTGAAGTCGTACAAATTGCTCAGTCTTATCATAGTCCCAGGAGAGCAGCAATTTCGTTAGCATGTCTTTAGTAATGTAACTACTTTTAGAGAGGTCCAAGTGTCTCTTGATTTTATTGTATAAAAGTGGCCACATATAATTCGGTGCACGTTTTGCAAAAGAGGTATTTAATCTAGGAAGTTGTAAGTTATTTCGTCTTTTATTTGAGTCTGGTTGATTAGATGAAGCTGTTTTATATATCCTAAGGACTGAATGCAGAATAAAAAGGCGTCTAACACTTAGAACTTTAGATTCAGAATAGAGTGACGAGGTTGGGAAACGAAAGGGTTTTTTTAACATGAATTTAAGGACCGATCTCTGAGCTCTTTCGAGTCTTATAAGAGCAGTGGTTGGAGCGGAACCCCAGATCGAGACGCAGTAAGTTATAATAGGTTGGCATAATACTTTGTAAATCCTCATCAGAATATCCAAAGAAACTTTATTCCGAAGGTTCTTCATGATATATATTAGTTTCCTTGTACGTTCAGCAGTTACGTTTATATGCGGTCGAAAGGAGAGACGTTCATCAATCAAGACACCCAAGTATCTTGTGTCATGAGATCCATCGATAGAGTCACAAGAACAAAGTCTCATGCCATCAACGGAGCTACCCATTGCACAAGTATGTATGAAAAGAGGGGTGTTATCTTTGGGCGCTGATCTAGCAGTTTTGTGAAACCTTAAAAACTTAGTCTTTTGAGTATTTAAAGTGAGAAGGTTGTTATGTAGCCATGTTGCTACTTGCGAAAGACACCCAAGTATCTTGTGTCATGAGATCCATCGATAGAGTCACAAGAACAAAGTCTCATGCCATCAACGGAGCTACCCATTGCACAAGTATGTTTTTTTTTTTTTTTTTTTTTTTTTTATGTCAGAGCAAGCAAAGGAGCAGGTGGGCCACCTGATGTTAAGTGGTCACCACCGCCCATAAACACTTGTAACACAAGGAGTGTTACAGGTGCTTTGCCGGCCTTTTATGGACAAATAAGCTCTTTTCTTGAAGGCCCCAATGTCGTAGTTGTTCGGGAACACCGCAGGTGGCAGATCGTTCCACAGTTTCACCGTACGCGGAAGGAAGTTGCGGGTGAAGCGGACAGTGGTGGAGCGCCAACCATCCAGATGGTGCGGATGGAACTGGTTTTTACGGCGTGTGGTCCGGTGGTGGAACTGTGCGGCTGGTAAAAGGTGGAACAATTCCTCAGAGCACTCCCCATAGTAGATTCTGTACAGTATACAGAGAGACGCAACGTCTCTCCGCACTGACAGTGGATCGAGCCTATCGGAAAGCCTACGGTCATCGACAATTCGAGCTGCTCGACGTTGAATGCGGTCAAGAGGAAGGAGTTGATACTGTGGGGCTCCGGCCCAGAGATGAGAACAGTACTCCATATGCGGTCGCACCTGAGCCTTGTACAGCTGAAGTCGGTGGGCCGGCTTGAAGTACTGTCTCGATCTACTGAGCACACCAAGTTTTTTCGAGGCTAATTTAGCCTTCGCTTCCAAATGACTGCGGAATTGAACGTCACTCGAGATTTCAACTCCGAGGATTCCGATTTTCGGCGATATACTAAGGGGAGTACTCTTAAACCGAGGTTCTACGACAAATGGGGTCTTTTTAGCGGTGAACGCGCAAACCTGTGTCTTTAGGGGATTGAACTCGACAAGATTAAGTTCGCCCCAATCCGAGACTTCTTGGAGAGAAGACTCGACTTCAGACACAAGTTTGTTTCGACTCTCATTGTATGTATGAAAAGAGGGGTGTTATCTTTGGGCGCTGATCTAGCAGTTTTGTGAAACCTTAAAAACTTAGTCTTTTGAGTATTTAAAGTGAGAAGGTTGTTATGTAGCCATGTTGCTACTTGCGAAAGACCATGCTCAGCGGCCGTTATACAATTCTTCCAAGTGGAGCCATGGAAGACCAAGGCCGTGTCATCTGCGTAACAAATCATATCAGCCTGATCAAGGGACAATGAAATTAGGTCATTGATGTATATGAGAAAAAGAGTCGGTCCAAGAATGCTCCCTTGCGGGACACCGAAAGAGACGTGTTCAGGCTTACTAAGAAAAGATTCTACTTTAAGTTGTTGAGTTCTGTTTGTAAGATAACTCTGAAACCAATCCAATGCACAGCCTCTTATTCCCATACATTCTAGTTTCCGAAGCAAAATTGGTATAGATACCGTGTCGAACGCCTTTTTGAGATCAAGGAAAACACCCGTGCAGGCTCTTCCCTTGTCCAGGTGAGAGGAGACTAAGTTTATCAGGTGGCTAACAGCATCTTCCGTTGACTTAGCTTTTGTCAATAGTTAGTAGTTGTCAACTTTTGCCAATAGTTTGTTAGACTCTAAGTATTTGATCAATCTTTTACTAATACAACGTTCCAATATTTTTGAAAAAGTTGACAGCAACGATATGGGTCTATAGTTACATGGATCACTACGACTACCTTCTTTATGGATGGGGGTAATTATAGCGGTTTTCCATGGTTCTGGGAATACTCCCTTTGCGATACTTAAATTAATTATAGCTGTTAGAGGCTCGAGAATGTAAAGTGCAATTGATTTAATTAGTCTATTATTCATACCATCATATCCTGGACTGCTACTGTTGCTAAGTGATTTAATGATACAATGGATTTCGTGACAATCAGTTGGTTCAATGAAGAAAGAATTTACAGGAGTGCTTTTTAAGGTTACTTTAGAAGCTAGAGACATCTCAGATTCATTGGTTTTATTTAACGTAGCGCTAGCCAATTTTTGGCCTATTGATGAAAAGTACTGGTTACAAGTGTTAAGCGAGTGCATCGGGTTACGTTCAAGGTTAAGCAGTTCTTCAGAGTCCTTTCTTTTCTTGTCGGAGCCAGTCACGGTTTTAATTGTTTTCCAAAAAGTTCGAGGTTTATTTTCAGCTTCAAAAAGAATCTTCGAATCATAAGCATCCTTCAGCCGACGCAACAAGGTAATATAAAAGTTTCTGTATCTCGTGAAAACTAATCTTTTCTCTTCGTTATTGGGGTCTAGTCTAGAAAGAGAGTGGAGCTTATCTTTAGTTCTACTGCAGCGTATAAGTCCAGGTGTCATCCAGTTTTGCAGGTTATTTTTACGTCTACTAATGCAAGTAGTTCTAGTGTGATTTTTTACAGAATTAGTAATGGTAGTCATAAACATATTAGTTGCTTCTGTGACACAATCGGAATTTAAGATTTCACTCCAATTTAATTCCTTAAGATCTTGAATGATGCCTTCGACGTCTATCTTTTGCCTGAGTCTTCTGTGTTTAGTAGAATTCTTGTGGGAGGTTAAGATCCCAAGAATTATGAGGTCATGATCAGTTACGTCAGAAGAACAGACAAACGATTCTCCAGAGTACTCTGTTTGTACAAAGAAATGATCCAAACATGTTTTGTTATGGGTCGGCATATTGATTGCTCTGAGGTAACCTAATTCAGTCAAACGAGAGATATACTCAGATGTTAAATCGGTGGTCCTGGAAGTATCTAATATTATATCGATATTTATGTCCCCTGTTAGTATTTTACAAGTAAAACCCTTTACGTCTTTTAAAACCTCGGAAATAGACTCAAGAAAAGGTTTAGGGTTAAGAGAGGGAGAACGATATATAGCGATAAGATGAGTATTCCTATCAGGGATTTCTATAGATAAACATTCAGATTCCTTTACAGATAGTTCGGTAACTGTTACCATCCAACTATCTCTGATATACACCACAACGCCGCCAGCCTTAGTTTTATGGTTTGTTGTGCAGTACGAGGTGTAACCATCTATTTGGGGGATGACAGATGCAAGTGGAAGCCAACATTCAGTAAATACAATTACATCAAAACTGATAGAGAATCTCTTTAAACTAACCTGGAAAGGGAGGAAATTTTTATTTAAACTTCTGATGTTACTGCATAAAATTCGAACATTATATTTGTTGAGAATTTGAGAGGACTGTTCAGGAGCGATTATATTATGACATACTATGCTATGGGAATTGTCAATTTCACCAATTACATCTAAGAGGGCCATAGGAAAGTGTTAAGACTGGAGCAGCATCGGAAAAACCTAAGATCTGGTAAGGTATCAAAGCAGACTTTGAAAAGCAGTGCAATTGTAACCAATTTAAGCAGCATAAAAAAAGTATATAATAATAAACAAGCGAACTCTTAATAATAATAAGCCATTTTGAAGTATATATAACAATAATAGACATACATAACATCATTAAATAGGTAAGTAGCAAGGTACATAAATTAATACAGAAAATAGCTTTATGATAGTTGACTGAAGCAATTATACTACTAGTCACCAGAATGAAAAGGCATACGAAGCAAATCGCTGTTAGACTGGATTTTGATTGCTGGACACCCAGTACGTTTACGAATATAAATGGAGCCATTTCTAGTCCAGCAGTATTTAAAGTTTGCATCGGTAGCTGCTCTTCTGGTGTCTCGAAATAATTGCCTTTTTTCACGCGTGAGACGCTCGTTTACGTAGACTTTTCGCTACGGTCCATGTCCAATGAAATATTTCCTATATCTATATATATATGAATATGAATATATATATGAATGAAATATTTCCTAATCCATGCCATGCTAAACTTTTATAAGCGTTTTTATTGAATTTGATATTTTTTGTTTCGAAAAAATTCGTTGACGAGACGGGATTCGAACCCTAGTCTTCCGCCAATTCTTCCGACTTCTGAAGGGAAGGAAAAAAAATTTCATCAAAAATTTATATTAAGCGTTTAAGATTACGGCAACATTAAATCAACACATTTTAAAATTCCTTGTTTTCTCACTCATCAGCTACACAACAATCTTTAATCTGAAGTTAAAAACCCCATTAAATCACGCTCCATCCCATTAACTATCACAGAATTCTTTTAACAGCCTGAAGGGAATCTAAAGCTGTACAATTCTCAGTAATTACTCCTTAATCCTGCGCCCTAAACGTTTATGTTCAACCACGAGCATAATTGAATGGCCAAAATCGCGAACGAAGAATAAATTCGGTGCCTATAAAGATTCAACGAAAACCTCATTGTTCGATTTTGTGGAATTTGGGCGAGTGTTACACCGTACTGTAACATGTACTACGAACGTAGCATGTGGTTGTAAGTTCGCATTTATTGTGCAATGTGATTTGCGTATGTCAAATATCCTGACCATCCTACGAAATATTTTTACTAATGTGTGGATTTATGTTTGTTACTTTTAAAAACCACTGAACGGAAGATATTATATTGATATCGTACATGGGTTTATCCGCGGACGTAACCGCACGGCACTGCTAGTTAACTATACAGATATTCAGAAATTAAAGACATTTAAACGAATTTTCTACTGTTTGTTTGCCATTCTCTCCCAAGAAACCTGCCGTATTTTCTTTTGTCTGCTTCGGAAGCTTATTATATCGAATGAGTATAGTTATTTTATCGGATATAGCTCTATCAACAATCAATCATAAAAAATTGATTGAAAAATGAAACTTTTATTCTACTTCAAAGTTAACATCGTATTATAAGGTACTTTTTGCTTTACTACTTACTACAAATACTCATACAATAGCACCTAATACAAAGAAGGGAATACAAAAAATATTTACTTAAATACACAACGGTGTAACAGGTGGCCGTTAAAACATAAATGAGATCGGTGTTAACGTAATGGAGGATTTGCCAGACATAATTGATTCAGAATTAATTTCGGCCACTAATAAAATGCGTTAATCGCAGTCCTGAACTTAGACATTCTTTGAGATATTTATTGCAAACAATAAAACTTGCTATGTAATGGAATAAACCATTGTTTATAATATCTATTTCGTGTATGGTTTATCTTTATTTGTTACTATAGAAAAAGACAATAACTGAATAAATAGCAACTATGGAGTTTCTTGCCGGTTCTTCTCCATAGATACTGCTTTCCGAATCGGTGGTAAATGTTAAAAATATGTAAAAATATGACGTTTCAAAAGTGCTTCTCGAAGAAGTCTAATTGAATAAATAAATGTTTGAGTTTGAGTTTGAATACTCAATGGTACTTAAATTGTGACTGTAGTTTTTGTATGCTTACCTAAAAGAAAAAAAAAGCCTCATAATATTATCTTAGTTTTTTTATACGCACAGATAGGATAAATATTTTGAATTTAATATTTTGGTTTTATTGCTATTCGAATGCTTTTTATATTAATAAACATTTTCCAAAAAATGATTTGTCTGTACACCCTTATACTAATCGTATTTTTTAACTACGATATTTCTTAAGGCACTTCTTTCAAATACAAATCCATTTAAAGAACAACATTAATTAATAAAGACCAAAACTGTATGCAGATGACGCAAGGTCCAAAGTCCATCTCATTTCCTTGGTGAAATTAATTCAGGACTTTTAAACAGTTGGTTAAACTTATTTATGGCTGGAGGTCTATTATTAAGGCCCCGGTCGGACGAGGATTCATTTCGTTCCCGGGGTACGCTATCTTTGAATAGGCCGTGTTCGTGAGTCTAAAAACCGCTTGTGCCACGGATTTAGTTATGCTGAATAGGTCTAAAGAGTTCGAAGTTATATTGTAATTAAGGAATTCTGTATTTACTTAATAGGAGAAAATAGAGGTAGAGAAGTAGAAGATCGTACATAAAATAAAGTACGATAAAAAATTATTTATATATGTTGACTCACAATAATCTAAATCTTATATATAAAAACTAGCGACCCGCCCCGGCTTCGCACGGGTACAATATGGGTGCAATGCTGATACTAAATACACTACAGAAAAACTGTGAACGTTGTATATAAAAACATAGCGGCCCGCTCCGGCTTCGCACGGGTATAAAATATATAGCCGGGCGGCCGGCCGGTACCGCCGCAAACGCTACGTCCCGCAATTTTTAAATCTGTAATATCTTCGAAAATATTCACTTAAATCATACGGTGTAAAGGGCCATATAGATCTATATTAAATGAACAATGTATTCAAGGTATTTAATTGGTTAAGGATTAATGCTGTATTGGTTAAAATCGCTTTGAAAATTAGCCATTATTTGTCGTAAAAAGTAAATGACAAAAAAAAGTTATTGTGGGTTATCCATAAGAGATAGACATATACCATCGCGGACTTTTCTGTAGACCTTTTCAATGTGTATAATACTTAGTACATTATTTTGATAAAACTCGTAGGGTTCAGCCTGCGTTTGCAATGTAAGCGGAAAAAATGTAATTTTTTACGACATCACATTAGAAACCTCAAAAATAACAGTACTTCTCTACTATTTAATGGATGTTATTATACATATAAACCTTCCTCTTGAATCACTCTATCTATTAAAAAAAACCGCATCAAAATCTGTTGCGTAGTTTCAAAGATTTAAGCGTACAAAGGGACATAGGGACAGAGAAAGCGACTTTGTTTTATACTATGTAGTGATGATGAATCGCAAAATGTGTTGGTAAGCGCATAACTCGAGAACGGCTGA
>CAJQZM010025850.1:24182-35535 GCA_907164665.1 Colias nastes
CTTTTTTTATTATATTCCTTGAAGTACGAGGATGGTTCTTATGTAGATAAAACGTAAACATGTACCACGGGCGAAGCCGGGGCGGACCGCTAGTAATATATAAAAATGAAACCGGTTTTTCTTTTTTTATTATATTCCTTGAAGTACGAGGATGGTTCTTATGTAGAGAAAACGTAAATATTATGTACTACGGGCGAAGCCGGGGCGGACCGAATATAATGTAGTAAGTATGTTTACTGAATTAGAACTTTAAACCTTGTAAACCATGAGGTGTGTCAAATAAATAAATAAAGTTTTTAATATTCAAAAAAGTAAATATACATTTAAACTCCAAACTCCATAGGAACCCTGAAATTATTTCCTTCAACAGGTCAATTTCATGTAGAACCTGCTTGTTTGATTTTACAAAAAAAAATAATCTAAAACATTGACTTAAATAAAATTTTAGTAGAAAAAGGAATAAAATATCCAGTGCTATATATCTTTGGTCACAACGTTTTTATCTTGACTTTAAGTGATAAGTATTTATTGCCCCTTGGACTTTTAGTAGGGATTTTAATTCTGAATTATGCTCGAGAAAGGAAACTGTTTTCTTGAACATTTTTAGTAACTAGATTTACTTGAGACGAAGAATAGAAAATATTATATAGTTAATGGAGAGCGCATTTACTTGGAATTTTATAACATGTGACTTTAAAATAGCTGGTCTTATTGGCTAAGTGTATTTTGCTTTACTTCTCCGTCTGTAATTGTATACAGAAAAGCCAAAGCGCAGCGTATTGTTATTTATTTTCTTTGATGTAAAGTTTGCGAATAATGCATTTTTTAAGTGAAACTTCTTTAGGAGCGTTGAGAGTAAAATTTCAATGTCGCGTCATGGCAATACCGTCATGTCATGGAGTAAGGCGACGATTTTGGTATCTTTAAATCTTGCCAAAGCAGTATCACTTCTGACACGTGTTCTCGGCATACATGCTCATTTTTTTTTCTCACCATACGCAATTCTAATTGAAGCGTTAAAAGCTTCTGTTTTTGAACAACATTTACAAGAATTTAATGATATTGAATATCATTGAAATTTCGTCTGTGTTTCTTTTCTTAAATCGATAAAAAATACCTTAAAAATCGTCAAACACAAAAGGATACATGCAGACAAACATAGAACTTCCTTTGTTTTTGGAAGTCTGTACAACTTTACAACAACAATACAGTTAGGAGAGCTGTTTAACAATTTTTAGTTCGTTTTACATCCCGTAATGGTCCTAAAGCCATGGATGCACTGTCGATTATGCGCGACCGCGTGCACGGTAATGAAGTGGCGGAGATAGTGCAGACTCGTCCTTTTGTGGAACTGGGTTTCCGTCACAATGTACGTTTTTGTCGTTTATCAAAACAGCAAAATAATCACTCCTCAGAACTGCAAGCCAACAACTAGTACAGAGAAATAACTGACAATACAATTCCCAAAACCAACCGTGATCCGATACACGTTTATTAGTGATTTCCCTGAGGCTGTTGAACATTATAAACATCCCGGTTTAACGTCCTTGTGTATAGATAGGCGGATTAAAAAAGAAAATTCCATACCCATACGTATGGAATTTTCTTTTTTAATCCGCTAAACGTAATGTTGCTTGATTTTGAGAAAATGGATGGATAAGATGGCAGAATTAAAAGTTGTGTCGATATAATATTTAGCGCACATGCCTGGGTATTTTTTTTAATCATATTAAAAACATTGACACGTTTACCTAAACTGGACACAGTAATAAAAACTACCTACTTAGACTGTGATAGGTATAAAATCTGTGAATATTAAAATAATATAAAAAAAAATTTGTTTTGTAGCGCGGCTCCTTATTGGGAATACCATAAAACACGCCTGTACGCATAGTTCGTTTACAAAACAAAACACTATTATTTTTTTTATAAATTTCTGTACTATGGGAGAAAGCACAGGTTTTGTCGTGAAAACAAAACACGAAGGCGGTGATATAAAAAATATCACACATGGTACAGATGATGGAAGTATTGGCACGGCTATCTAGCGATAACATGCAACGCTTGTGTTATATATTCCAACAATATGTTCCAACTTCCGACGCTCTGAGACGAAATAAATTATGAATCCATAAACTGTAAATCCCCCCTTACATACTACATGTATGCAGTGACGGATTAACCATAGTATTTTTATATAAGAACAGGCAAACGAGCGGATAGCCTGATTATACGCGATTCCATAGCCCATAGACATCTAGAGATATGTCTGAAGATGTATTGCCGACTTTTTAAAGTGGAGGAAGGCTCTTTTTAAATGCTATCTAGTAGCAATTCCTACGGGAAAAGGGGTTACATCAAGGGCCTCTTGAAAGAATTTGCTACAAGTCCCGCGCTTGCTAAATTCGGCACTGCATGTATGTTTATCTACAAAGGCTTCATGTTTGTGTTTTTCTAGGGGCTTGTATGTATACTAATATATGTTCCTCCTTCTCCTTCTTTATTGATGATAATATTAACATTTTTGCACCTTAAACAGGTGACTGTAAAGGTTTACTGTAAGGACGGCTATGTTTGTCTTTCTCTCGTACTTTGTATATTTTCATTAAAACCTCCCTCGCCTTTATTGTCGAAGTTTGACGATTTTCTACTTCAAAGTATCAATAGTATCAATAATATTCAAACATTACTGTATATTACGCTGCAATTATCTTTTATATGGTCTCCTACAAGGTCCTCTATGGTTGATTTCGTTTATGACTGAAACAGCAGAATAATAAAAGAAAACTGAAACTTCTGGACTGTTTCAATCATCAATTTTAATTCCAGAACATAGGGATCTACGTATCAGTAGATATTAATAGTGTATTATACCTAAACTTAAGAAACTAATAAATTTTTTCCTGATGAATTTTGAACTCATTGAAAAGACCCTTAAAACTTACTTTTTACCGTAAATTGGTATGAAAAAGGGTGCGAATAATCAACGTAGCCCCAGTGTTTTATATTGTCCAGGTTTTAGCGCCTAGGCATAAATAACAGCAATTAAATCTCACTTCTTGGACAATTTAAGACTGCAAAATAATAGCAGCGTCTTTAAAAAGAGTTGCGTGCATTTTTGTAACGATGTTCTTTATAATTACTGTGAATTTTCTTTTTGTAATGCAACGTTTTAATTGCGTACGTTTAGAATATTTGTATGGATTAATAATATGTTACAATCTGTATTATATTGTAGAGTATCAGTAAAGATTTTAAGCAGTATATTATTGAATGGCAACTGTATTTCTATAAGTTTAGTAATCGAGCCAGTAGTTGTACTGAAATGTTTTATTTAACATAAAAAGTTATAGTATTATAGAGACGTATCCAATTTTTAAACTGAGTCTAATTTTTGTTTTTACTGGAAGCTGTTTATTGCTCTTTCATGGAAAAACTGCTGAAGCAATGTTATTATTAAAATTATTATATTACCTTTGCAAGAAAAAATAAATAAATAAGAAAGTCTTGACCCACAATACCATGGTGATAATTTTCATACTATTAAATATCTAAGGAAGCAAATAAGCCAAGAATATTTATGGAAATAGAAAATGATTTTCAATTGATTCGAACCCGAACCCCCTATAGCAGATTAGATTCCTTCACCACTACACCTATCGATTCATGAAGCTTCACAAATATAACATTCGAAGTCTCCCGCATGTTAATTACTCATTCAATGAGCCATGTTTGTTTTGTCTGTTTGTTCGGGCAGAGCCATCGACTCATTATATGCAAATTTAAACATTTACATTACATGTTTTGATGGTAATTGTTTTTGATGTTTTTTTTTTTTTAATTTTTATCTAGATAATAATATGTTATAAATAATAATGTAATAATACTCCTTTCTGGTTGAAGAAGAAGAATTATAGATCTGTTCAAAGATGAGTGTTTTATTTAAAAAAAATGTGTGCGTGTACTAGAGTACACACGTAAGAAGTGAAACTTCTTTATGACCTTATTTTTCAAAAATAATTTACTATAGGTATGCTACTACTGTAACTTTACAGAAATACGTCGAATCACGCGTGGTAGGTATAAGAAAAAGATGGCGCGTAACGGAAAAATGTCACGCGTAACGAAAAAATGTTACACTAAATTTTTTTCCAATCCCGATAAAGAAGTTTCACTTCAAAAAGCGTGCCGAGCACACGTTTCAGAAGTGAAACTTCTTTCGCAAGATATAAGATACCAAAATCGTCGCCTTACTCCATGACGTGACGGTATTGCCATGACGCGACTTTGTAATTTTACCCTCAACGCGCCTAGAAGAAGTTTCATTCAAAAAAAACTCTGCATTAGTACTTTATTATTTTTATGAAATTTTTAACCACCATACCTAATACTTTTATTTTCAATAGTCTTTGCCAACAACGGAGATATTGACGGACGGTAAGACGATATATCTTTTAAACCGATCAATTAACTGTGTCTATGTGTTAGGTCCTTAACAATTCAAATAAAGTAGCGTAAGTATATTTATACTGTCACTTAGTAACACAAATAAACATCTTCAAAGTAAAAAAAGTACACATTAACACTAATACCACTCACACAGTCACACCATCTTAAAAAGCTAAAGTTACACGTCCTGGTAGTTCAAAATAAAACCTTATGCCATTGTAATAAGGTCCATGTAAAATGCAAGAAAGGAGTTGTTTCGTTAATCACAGTTTCAGCATTCGGAGCACGTTGCCTCTCGACAGTAGAGTTAAGGTCCAGAATCACTAAGTGACTTTTTAACTTGAAAAAAAAAAAAACATAATATCCAATAATAATTAAATTTTCTAATCAAAGTGGATAATCTAATCTTTATTTACTTGCACAATTAATGTACGTACGACAGCCAAAAAGAATATTTTTTTGTCTTTCCTACGTACGTACCTACTTTATCAGAAGGATTTCAATTTCTGGTGATAAGGTTGTTTATTTAACAATCTTATCAAGACATCAGTATCTATCATCAGTAATTGATAGGTAATTGACATCATTGATATCATGATAGGATTTAATTTAATTTTTCATTGTTATTTTTCAAGTACTCTACTTCTCTACTATTCCATGAATGAGCTTACCTGATACAGGTGTATCAACGTTTAAAAAGTTTAAACAATAGAAGAAATTTGACTCAAATATAAGATATTCGAGCCAGAAGCAATTTTTGTAAGGGGTAGCCGAGAAGTCAGGCAAAGCTACTTCTTTCGCCTTGCTGGGGCGACGCCGACGCCTGACCTATCGGCCACCCATGATACCGCGATACCCGGCAGAGTAATCGAATTTATTCTACTCCTGTTTAATGTGTTCCCACGCCTTCTCTTAAGATGATCAAACAAGAATATTCTCTTTCATCTCACCAACACTATTGTTCGGCGAACAATAGAATTCTCTCTAGCCCCACATGAAAACGCACCCTAACGAACGGAAGCAAAAAGTAGAGGTCACGACTACACCTAATGACCAGTCTTACTGAGGGAGTTGCTCATTTTATTTCCCTGGATGTTTCTCGTAATACAGTTGTTATGATCCGTTAAGATTTTAGCTCCATAGGTATTAAGTGCTTACCATGAATATAAGCGTACTTAGTTTTGGTGCTGTTTTACGTAATACCCTTTGCATTTAACCCTAAAAATAAACAGAAAATAGACAATATCCTTCGCATAAAGAGTTGTTTTTACCTGTAAATACTAGTTTTAATATACAAAATAAAGAAAAATACGTGCACCTATGACTCAAATGTGAAAAATACGTAAAACAAAAAAAAATGTAATAAAGATTAATATTGTATTATGCTATAATCAGGCCACTCTAGATCACTGATTTTCAGCGAAGATAATATAATGTAATCTAAGACATAAAATGTTAGATTTTTCGCCAAAAATATAGAGCCATTTATATAAATAATCTATTTTGACTGATCATTTATGACTGATTTCATGATTTCTTTACTATGAGGAAATATAGGGCATAAAATATGGTAACTATTAATTTGACTCTGAAGGTCAAAGAGACCTTTCTCTCAAAATTTATGAACATGTTTCGTAAATTAAATTAATCTTGGAAAATAACATGCGAGAATAAAGTTCAGTTCCATACATTTTTAAGGTATCCTATTTCGTATTTCGTGCACTTGAATAAAACAACCTTTTATATATTTTATATGAATAACTAGCGGTCAGCCCCGGCTTCGCCCGTGGTACATATGAAAAATAGATGTTGGCTGATTCTCAGACTTACCCGATATGCACAGAAAATTTCATGAGAATCGGTCCAGCCGTTTCGGAGGAGTATGGCAACGAAAAATAAGATTAGATTAAGAAGTGCTTAAACCAAGTCTGAGAAATAATTCTTATAATTTAAGTTCTTTTGTCCTTAGCTGTTAAATAATTATCAAACTTCTTTATCTATAAAACATTATCAATATTTGTTTGGTAAATAAATAATAAGCTGACAAAACAAAATATAATCTTTATATAAGTTGTTCCCAGTATATTGTAACAGAAAGGTCCGTAAGCCGTTCAAAGGGTCGAATTTTCTATGACCCCAGGGATACGGCTTGAAAAGTTGACCTTTCGGTAAGTATTAAAATCGAAAACTCCCAAGCGGAGTATCATATAAAAAGTGTTTTTACAAAAAGGCTATTTAAATAATTTAAACATTGTATAAGTACTTATAAATTTTATTACTTATTAAATTAAACGAAGAGCCCCGTAGGTAAGAAATTTAATAGTAACTCATAAACTAATGAAAAGAATTGGATTTAATTTCAAAAAAGTTCAGGCCCATACTATTTTATGTTCTATCTTATTTATTTTACTTATTCCAAAACAGTCATAATAATACTTTCTAAATTCCTTATATCCATAACTAGCTTACCGCCCGCGGCTTCGCCCGCTTTGTCTAAAACCTAATAAATTATATACTAAAACCTTCCTCTTGAATCACTCTATCTATTAAAAAACCCGCTTCAAAATCCGTTGCGTAGTTTTAAAGATTTAAGCATACAAAGGGACATAGGGACAGAGAAAGCGACTTTGTTTTATACTATGTAGTGATGTAGTGATAGTGAAGAAGTTATTAATTTCCAGTTCCACCTTATTTCATAAAACAATTTTTACGTATTTAACAAGGAACCATCATTCTGAAGAACGTATCGGATTGCATCTAATATTTAAGGAATAATATCGAAGTGAGATAAATTGCTTTATGCATGTTTTATATAAGTTATTGGCGCATTGAATCTGATTTATACAAGCAGGCTTCAAGCAGGTATAAAGCAAATATATTACCGTATATTTTATTCTAGTGCAGGATTTGACTCTTCACAATACAATCGGTTTCGGTACGTACTAATTTCGTCTTATTTATCAACGTCATAGCAGATTTAGAAAGAGCATGATGACACACATAAAACTGTAATATAAAATTGAAATAAAGTAAATAAAGTAAAGAAGTATTGTACCTATATTATGATCATAGTTACAGGCACTCTACATAGATTTATAAAATAAATATACAATACTATTTATTCTGTGCAATATGTATCCGTCAATTTGTAAGTTATAAAAAATTGTTCATTCTCAGTTATCAAATTTATTTTTATGCTAGCCTACCTCGCGCGACTTTGCCCACATTTTCAAAGAAAAACCCGCATAGTTCCCGTTCCCGTGGGATTTTCGGGATAAGAACTATGTGTTAATCCAAGTTACTGTGTTAAATTTCATGAAAATTGATTCAGCAGTTTTTGCGCGAAGGACTAACAAACGCACATACGAACTTTTAACATTTATAATATTAGTAAGATGAGATTTATAAAAATTGGTTTAGATACATCAAGTAGAACATACGTATTATCATATTAATATAACTTCTATCTAAAGTATTTTTAAACACAGCTCTTCTAAAAAGTGACAACAAACTGAAAATTTATGGTCTTTCACTGTGCAACTTATTTGCATGTTAAATTTCATGAAAAGCTCCAACGATTAATTTTATTCCGTTAAGTGTTACTATGAAAACGTGATAAGTAAATGATTGATGAAGTTTATTTATCTAACGAATTTATCTTAATATTATTTGTATAAATATTATAATTTCTAAAAAAAATATTATAGAATTTTGTAAGTTAAGTATCAAGTATATCAAGTATAAGTATCAAAAATGTAAGTAGGTATGTGACAAAATTTGGACTTTTGTAGCTGGCCTCTTTTATTCCTAGTACACACTATACATAATACATAATTTTATTGCTATAGCCTAATTATTATTAGCCCTTGAATTGTATTACCTATCTGCAGGTTTTGAAAATTCATATCATTTTCACTATACATTGCATTGATATTTTTGGCATTTTGTTTTATTTATAATAGCGCCACCTCTACCGTGATAGCGTTATTAATCAAACTACAGCAAAGCTTAAATTGCCACAACTGAATAAGTGTTGCTATTTGTCACTAGATGGCACTGTTTCAAAAACAATACATTATTCTCTTATTATTTACAAATTAGGCAAACAAGAGAATTTACAATAAAATATTTTTTCAGTGATACATGTGTTTATATGACTATTTACCGTATGTAATAAGTAATATTTTTTTAAGTTGTTACCATTCTATGGCAGCATATACTACTAGCTGCTCCGCGCGGTTTCACCCCCGTGGCTCCACTCCTGTTGGTCATAGCGTGATAATATATAGCCTATAACCTTCCTCGATAAATGGGCTATCTAACACCGAAAGAATTTTTCAAATCGGACCAGTAGTTCCCGAAATTAGCGCGTTCATACAAACAAACAAACTCTTCAGCTTTATAATATTAGTATAGATTACGTATAAAATACATGTTTCATTGCAGAGGCAATTTGATAGCCAATGCCTGTACCTATACATAACGTAGGGAATAATATCATAAGATCAAAACAACTGAGAATTTTCTAACGTACCTAAGTTAAGTAAGTTAGTATATTATTCTTAAGTGGCACGATTATCACCAGTTTGAACCTGGGGATACATAAATATCCTCAAAAACAGAAAGCATTTATCCATTATATTCCCAGGCTGCTTGCAAATTTTTAGCGACTAGATTGCCTATTTAGCCCGTACCGATGAACCGTAAAAACCTCCCATCTGTATTTCGCCTTATATGGATTTTAACCCGATTCATTCCACAGATGAAGAATATCATAGTAAAAATATTCGCAACGTACATTTTCAAGGCCTAATAGTTATCATATTTAAAAGACTAGAACCCAGAGTTGTGAAGAAATTTGATAAATAATCACACATAGATAGTATTATGATGAGATACCTAATAATATTATGCTGCGGATTAAAACCAATATCACCATCGTTAAAAATGCCAATCTTCGAGTTAATAAAATACAATACGCAACTTATTATCAAAATAAATGATTTTTCATCATTATTATCTTCCTTCCTTTAGTACTTTGTAAATTATCTAAATACATAATAATTATGTAAGTGTTATATCTTATATGCTCAAGTTTGTCCGTGATTTCAAATTTTACTGACACTATAAAAGGAGAGTTATTTACGTGTTGTGTGTATATTTTTTAAGCTATTGCATAGCTTCTATCGCGGGCCTTGAGCGCGGGGACCGAATCGAGAAATTCCGTAACGAAAAAACCTCACGCTCCCCACTCCGACGGGCGGAGGTGTGGCTTGAAGGCATAGCATGCAATAGCTTTACCGCGGCAGTCCCCGAGTGCCACACGTTTTTTTGTCGGAGTGCATCAATTTTTTTTTATTTAATTGAATTTAATAATATTCTATGCAGGAGCCAAAGCAATAACCAGCCATGGTTAATTATGGTATTATATGAATTTGCCAGTCAGTGCAATTCATGGCGTAAACTGACTGGGAATAAGGAGGTCATAATACGGCGCCAGAACTTATCTTCGTACGAAATCTACATGACTATGCATAAAAATATAAAAATTGTATGTCATTAGATATAGAAGAATACTGTAACACGCCAACCATTTTTTATTTTGTATTGTTAAACTCACAAGAAGACGTAACAGAAATAAGCCCATGCTTATCAAAATTAAGTATCACAATCACATAGATATTTTGTGACGTACTTAGATAAAATCTACATCCTGTCTTTCACTGCCTTTAATTTTGTCCAATTTTCTACTTAATAATAATAATGTGCTAACCCGTACTTGGCCAGCGTGGTGGAATATGGTCTGTACCCGCATTGGAGACTCGTGTCCCAGCAGTGGGAATCTATATGGGCTGATGATGATGAATAAAGTATGAATTATTCTGGCACATTGATTGTCTGGACTAGCATTTTGGTTACTGTTCTTTGGTATAACATGTAAAGTCGCGGGAGCAAGCTAGTAAATAAATTAATCGTATAATCAATCAATATAACAAGACAATTTGAATGCAGGAAGAGGAAGGAAAAATGGATGTACCACCGAAGTGGGCAATATTACAATTGGTTATTATTTATTTTATCAATGAATTAATAATGATAATTAAAGATAACTCAAAATAATCTCCATCACTTTGTTTATATACCGTGTACTGTTTGTTAAAGTATGAATTATTAAAATGTTGCGCTTATTCGCACTGTCTTTGTGCATTTTGACAGCGCACGCGCGGCGGTCAGCAAATGCTGATCTTTTAGAGGATTTGCTGAGAACCACCGATCTAGCTGAGAGATATTCTAGTAATATTATAGAAGATGCGTTTCTTGATGCGGTAAGTGTTTATTGTATACAAGCTGCTCGCCCCGTATCCGCTCGAGTTTTTTTTAAGTGAAAATGGGATCGTCATTTTCGCCATAATACGCTACGTAACAAATATTTTTTGCAGAAATATAATGATCAATTTCTTCTATGACTTTTTCTATGTTTTCGTTTTCTTAGATGCTAAAATTGCCTGTAAAATCCGGTATTAAGAAAGGCTTATGTGTATGGTATTAACATTTAACATGGAGTATTAATAATAAACATAGATGACAGAGGCATTTTATTTATTTTATAAAATATCTTTCAAATTCATGAAATAGTGAAATAAGTATCGTTTTTTATCGTGTCACGCTTTTCAGGCAAAATCTCTTCTTGTTCTTATCTAATGCATTGATTAAAGCATGATAGTGTAAGTTTTGAAGTTAAACTTCTTTAGGCGCACTGAGAGTAAAATGTAAAGGTCGCGTCATGCGTACCGTCACGTCATGAAGTAAAGCGACGATTTTTGTATCTTTGAATCTTGCCAAAGAAGTTACACTTGTGACACGTGTGCTCGGCTCTCACGCTTTTTATCAATGTTTTTTTTTT
>CAJQZM010025851.1:2422-36403 GCA_907164665.1 Colias nastes
TTGACAGGCATGTGATGTGTCCCAGAGAGCTGGACCAGGCGTGTATGGAGGCGGTGGCTGCTCTGCTGAAGGGCCTGCCGCTGCAGCCCGAGGAGTCGGACCGGGGGGATCTCATGGAGGCCAAGAGCCAGCTGTTCCTCAAGTTAGTTATACACATACACACGCACACGCACACACGCGCACGCAATGACATACGCATACACGGAAAAAATAGAAGGCAAAAAAAAATCATAAATTCATCATAAAAATAGCAGTGTATCCTATTTGTAAACATAATATTTTCATTCTTTCTTTCTTTAAAATTGTAAACACATTTTTTTTCATAAGTGTTAAATACATTCAATTCCAAAAATAGTTGTTTGTTCGTCACGCGAAAACTACTAAAAAGATTTTCATTGAGGATGGCAGTGATGTAGCTATAGAAATACTTACCATTTATACCAATTAATATAGAAATCTCTACCTAAACAATTAGCGATTTATTTATACAATTTATTAATTATTACAACACGATTTCTTCCCTTGTGCTTAAATAAATACTTAAATTTATTTATTTTCTCATCACAAATGAACAATCAACACATACATTGTCACACACATAATATATTGATGACATGTCCAAATTGGATTAAATTTTTTATCGTATTTACTCGTAATATTGAGAGAATCGAAACTATATAAAATCCTTAAAAACTTGTATATCATCCATAAATACTTCCAGGTATTTCACATTATTCATGAACCTCCTAAACGATTGTAACGAAGTAGAAATCACAGAGGGTCCCGGGCGTTTGGAAACGTTACGAAAAGCGACCATACAAGCCATGTCGAATTTGCTCAGCGCTAACATTGATTCTGGACTGATGCATAGTATTGGTAAGTTGTAGCTTTATACGCACGTAAGAGAAATCGTGTAAAAATCTTTGTAATTTTTTTTCTTATATATCTGGATGGATTTTGGATCGTAATAATATTTCATATTATTTAGGGCTGATTTTTCAATGCTTGGATAAAACTTATTCGTCGAATAATGTATAAAACTACCATTTTAAAAACGTATTCTAATTGCCCGTATTTGACAGTTTACGTGACATTTTAATACTATCGTGTAATACTTTATTAGACGGATAAGTTTTATCCAAGCATTGAAAAATCGGCCCTTAATTAGTTTATCAGATTTAAGAGTAATAATATAACAATGTTTTATTAACTTTACGCAAATATTTTACTAGAATAATGTTTGATATTTAAAATGTCTTCTAACATCGATGCACAACATGGAACCCGGCGACATTCATTTCTAATACGTATATAATATGTAGTAGAATCAGAAAAACTTTTGGAAAACTTAGGATATACTATATTTTAAACATTTCTGAATGTTTGAATTTATGGTATCTTTACTAATATTATAAAGAGATTATATGTACGAAAAGAGGCTAAATTATAGAGCAGATTTCTAAATTGCACTCGTAGAAAGCTGCGTAATTTTATCCAAACAATTTACTAAAGTACAATAAAATATATGCATCATATTTATAATTTTTACAGACCTAGGCTACCACCGTGACTTACAAACGCGTGCAGCGTTCATGGAAGTTTTGACCAAAATACTGCAGCAAGGTACCGAGTTCGATACCTTGGCTGAAACGGTATTGGCCGATAGATTCGAGCAGTTGGTACAATTGGTTACTATGATTTCTGATAAGGTTGGTACTAGCTTTGTGGTTTAGTGTAGTATATAAAAGTGTCTGCTTTTTGTTTATTTACATGGTTTTTGTGTGAATGCAAATTATTTATATATATTTAATAATGCAAAGAGGAGCATCATATTATTAGATAAGCTTTTTTTGTGTGAATGTCTAAAGAAATTGTTATCCAATTACATGTTGAAATTTTTGCTTTCATAAATACCAATTGAAGAATAATAATTACCAGTTATAATTGCCATAATAAACAACAACTATATAAATGAGAATTTTTTGGAAAGAATGTAAAAAATTCATACCTGCCCCGAGATTGAGATTTTTCTATTCTTTAAAAAAAATCTCATGCACAAATATATTATATATTGTCACAAAAACATTTACAGGGTGAGCTACCAATAGCAATGGCTCTCGCCAGCGTAGTGAGCACATCACAAATGGACGAGCTAGCGAGGGTGTTCGTCACACTGTTCGACGCTAAACATTTGTTAGCGCCGTTGTTGTGGAATATATTCTATAGGGAAGTTGAGGTAAGAAAATAATTAAAATAATATGTTAAGAGGAGGACTTAGATATACACATTTACATAGTTAAGTCATAATACAATACACAGTTCTACAATTGCACATACACATTATTACACAGTTACACATTGAAAAGGTTACAAAATAATTCAGAATTAGAATAATATACATAGTTCTAAAATGTCATATTATTACAGTTACACAGTTCTACAATAACCGAATTACATACCTATTTAAAAACAGAGTTCCACATAATAATATAACATATTGTCCAGGTCTACAATAACATATTAAAACCGTTACACAGTTCTACAATTACACTTATACACAATTATACAGTTAGATGATTACACACTTTACTAAATACATATAAACAATACATTGCAATTTCAATACCTACTTTTTAATCTTCTATAAAACTATTCTAAAATTCTCAGGTATCAGATTGTATGCAAACTCTCTTCCGCGGTAACTCCCTAGGCAGTAAGATAATGGCCTACTGCTTTAAGATATACGGACATACATACTTACAAAGTCTTCTGGAACCAATAATAAATACTCTGTTGGAACAACCGGAGTTGAGCTTTGAAGTCGATCCAGCTAGGTAAGTAAATTATCTATACTAATATTATAAAGAGGAAAGGTTTGTAATTATGTATGTATGGTTTTCACGCATAAACTACTGGACCGATTTTGATGAAATTTGGCACAGATAATCTTTAGACCCTGAGAAAGAACATAGGCTACTTTTTATTGCGAAATATGTACCACGGGCGAAGCCAGGGCTTCTGGCTAGTTTGTTTGTAAAAATGAGAAATAATGAAAATTAAAAGTACGAGAAATAATGAGAATAAAAATCTTAACAGACTAACAGAATCTTTCACATTGTCAGAACTAAACCAAATTTAAATTGGTAATGTAAAGTGCTTTCAAATAAAAAAGAACGTGTCAACGAGCACACCAATCAGAAGTGAAACTTCTTTGGCAAGATTCAAAAATACCAAAATCGTCGCCTTACTCTATGACGTGACGGTATTTCCATGACGCGACCTTGAAATTTTACTAAATAAGTTTAGCTAAATAAGTTTCAGTTCAAAAAATAATTATAATTGAGCTTATTTTAACATTTATTTAATAAAATAAAAGTTTATTATTTAATTTATAATCACAATGTACAATGTACATATATGTACAATACTAATGTTTAGTTTCGCTGCTTTTGGATATGTTCTCTTTAGCTTATCTGCAAATTAAAATAATGAATGATAAATGAAAACATATTTCAAAGTATTAAATAGCTAATCTATGAGTTGCTTTAATAAGTTTTTAACGAATTTAAACAAATTAATTTCAGGTTAGACCCAAGCGAAGACATCGAAGTGAATCGCGCGAATCTCATTGAACTTACCAAAGAAGTGTTTGAACGTATAGTGACATGTGCTGATATGTTCCCGCCGCAGTTGAGAAGCATGTGCCATTGTTTGTATCAGGTATGTTGTCATCATCACCACCGTCATCATCATCATCATCATCATCACCACCGTCATCATCATCATCATCATCACCAACATGATAATTATCCATATTTAAGCCATCACTAGCACAGCCGATATCGTCATCAACTTAATCTATACCCTTTTTAACACGATTGTCATAATTTCTGTAATGTATAGGCACAGAATACATAATAGTAGCTAAACGCTACAGAACGGACACTCTCCGCCTCCCGCCAAAATTAAACACTTACCTCACCCCGCACGATAAGCCTAAAAATGGTCCGCATTTTTCTGCAAGGACGATACGCAACGAAGATTGACAACATTAATCAAATTGACTTAAAGTAATTTTATTATTTTGGATTTGTGATTATCGTTTTTCGTAGAAAATGGTTAGATATTGTGCTGTTTACGGAGGTATTTCATCAGAAAAACGCGAATTTCTTTACGCTAGTCACAAATGTGCCAACCATAAAGCGTTAACACACACATTTGCAGTCTCTACAGTGTGACTGTCAAAACGATAATTTTGTATGGAGTGTCCGGGGTGGTATAGGGTAGAAATAAGTGAATATATTTTAGTGTAGGGTACTTTGAATTAGTGACTATTATTCAAAGTCAAGTGCACTTGGCCAGCATGGTGGATGATGGCCTGTAACCACATAGGAGGCCCGTGTCCCAGCAGTGGGAACGTATATGGGCTGATGATGATGATGATTTGAAGTTCTGTGTTCTTGTGCTCTTTCGCCAATCAAATGAGTTCAACAGAGTTTTCTTTATAGACAGTGTGTAATCGTTAAGTGTGCACAGGCGATTATTCCGTAACTATTGCAGGTATCAAAAATTTATATCGACAGTATTATTCATAAAAAGTTATTATTGTCATTTTACTCATTAGGTTAAGTACTTTCGATATTAATTTAAAGTTTTTTAATATCTACAATAGTTACGGAATAATCGCCTGTGCACACTTAACGATTACACCCTGTATATCACCTATTCACACATTACATTTTCCATCATAAATTCGTCATTATGATTTAGATTTTCTTCAATTTCGTCTAAAAAATCATCATCATCATTACCGTCACTATAGTAAATGAAATGTTACAATAAATATTGCTTTAATTAACAGGTACTAAACAAGAGATTTGCACAATTTCCTCACACAAGTGTAGGAGCTGTAGGCACGGTATTATTCCTCCGTTTTATCAACCCAGCTATTGGTAAGTATTTATTCATTCGTGTATTATTCATTCGAAACTTTAGGATATATTGTGATTTGAAAATCAATTTTATTATTATTCTTCAGTTCTATAAATGTATTTCAGTGTCCCCACAAGAGATGGGCATAGTGAATCGACCAATACCATCTCAAATAAAACGCGGTCTAATGTTAATGTCGAAAATACTGCAAAACATAGCGAATCACGTGGAATTCTCTAAGGAACAACATATGTTGCCTTTTAATGACTTCCTGAGGGCACACTTTGAGACTGGGAGAAAGTAAGTAATAATTAAAAGTACAAATATTTAATATAATTTAAGAAGACATCGTTTAGAAGTGCTTTTGAATCAAAATACAGGAAAAATGCCACCGGTTCGGAAAGCAGATTCTATAGAGCAGGCAAGAAACTCTAGCGTTTTAAAAATCATATCTTGTGATAGAACAATGCCTAATAGAATTAACTATTTCAAGCATTGTCGTACAATAAACAACTAGCTTACGCTTAAAAATTGTCTGAAGTAAAACTCTGTTTGTGCCTATAATATAAGGCAGAGTTTTCTAGTTACCAATACAGTAGACTTTGAACATTACTGCAAAGAAATAAGGGTCAATTTCAATACAGCGCCTCTCGGACATGCTTAAAGACCTTTTAATAGACGATTGTGTCTTGTTGCTTATAGTAGCGAAGTGATATTGTTACTAAATTTATAGTCATCAATTTGAAGATTTTGTTTGTTTTATAATAATAATCTAATCTCGAGAACTACTGACTGATTCGCACTGTGAATTTTGTGTTGGATAGATATTATAGATATAGAGGAAATAAATGTTGTTCAAAGCAGATAATCAACTAGTATTTTACTCTCTTCTGTCTCCAGACCCACAATACATTATTTGTACCGACCTCTAAATAAAGTTAGAGGTTCTCTCTATTTATTTTTTATATTAAAAATTTCAATCTATGACTAGAAACGTATAAAACAAATAATTTTTAACCGACTTCCTAAAAATATAAGTTCTATGTTCATCTCTATATTTTTTCCACCAATTTTCTAGGTTTTTCATACAAATAGCATCAGACTGTGAAAGCGTAGAGCAAGCTGCCCACAGCCTATCATTTATAAGTGATGCCAATGTATTGGCTTTGCATAGATTGTTGTGGACACACCAAGAGAGGATTGGTGATTATTTGTCCAGCAGTAGAGATCATAAGGCGGTTGGGAGACGGCCTTTTGATAAGGTAAGGAAGTATTTTTTATTTATAACACATACATATATATTGCACAAACCAAATTATGACAAAATAACATAATATTAATTATCCGATATATTTATTTTCTTATTGGATGTAACTAGATCTTGTTATACCAGCTGACCTGATAAATTATTTTTTCAAAGAGAAAAAAAAAAGATATTTATTGCTTAAAACTTAAATTAATGCAAAATCTTTAACTCAACTCAACTCAATTTCGGTTTCTTAAATCCGTACAAATATTATAAATATTAGTTATCTGCAGTCCCTATAAATTACATTGCTATAAAAAATTGTATTTATTAATACGAAAATATTAGTTAAGAACAAAATTAACATTGTAAAAAGTTTTAACACTCCAAAAACATGTGCATAAAAACAGGTAATAACATTTTCTATTTATTTATTTAAAGATGGCAACGTTGCTCGCTTATTTGGGACCTCCAGAACATAAACCTGTGGAATCGTAAGTATTTTATAAAGTTAAAAGTTCTTAGATAAAAGGAATAGCAGTTTTTAAAGGCTACGTTTTTTCATTCAATTTTATGTATACTGCTACGTGCAAAATTATATAACAATGTTAAAACTCGTTGAAATGTTATTTAGTTTTTCAAAAATACCGTCATTTTAAAATTCATATCATATGGATGAGCAAAACGTTGTTTGTAAGAGCTCCTGTTTTTGTTCTATACAAAATTGTATTTATTTCCACAGATCAGTTGATTTTCTTTTTACCTATTTCTGCATCAATCCAGGTTGTCTGGAAGAGATCGCTGTCTGAGCGATAAGACCGCCTGTTGTGCTCTTTTATTAATTAATGTTTTGTGTCCATACTTGTATTTCTCTCTGTGGTGCACAATAAAGTATTTTTGTTGTTGTTGTTGTTAATCATATAGAATAAAAACTCTATCTCTTCCAGCACATCAAGTCTTCTCTTCTCTTCTTACGCCCGATGGTCGTCAATAGACATGAGTTCGACAAATTTCGAGGAGTTTATAGTGAAACATAACATGCACCAAAAGGAAGAGTTTAAGAGTATAAAGAGTTTGAATATATTCTACCAGGCGGGGACCAGTAAACTGGCGAACCCGGTGTTTTATTTCATTTCCAGGAGATATAAGTAAGTTGAAGTATATTTTTGTGTACTTCTAGGGATTGCTCAATCAATACTAATACATATTATAAAGCTGAAGAGTTCGTTTGTTTGAACGCGCTAATCTCGGGAACTACTGTCCGATTTGAAAAATTATTTCTGTGTTTGATAGCCCATTTATCGAGGAAGGCTATAGGCTATATATCATCACACTTAGACGAACAGGATCGGAGCACTGCGGGTAAAACCGTGGAGCACAGCTAGTAGGTTATGTGGTTTTTATGGCATTTAAAAATAATGGAAATTTAGCCTTCATAAATAATATCAAATATACTATTGAATTTAATATAAGGCATGTTAATACGATACGATATTTTTATACTTACAATTTCGCATGAAAAAAATCTTTATGATTATTCGATGAGAAAAATAAAACTGTCTTTAATAGGATCATGCCTTTTCGATAAACGAACGCTTTTATTAAAAAATATGTAGCGACACCTCGCTCTGAATCGCGCAAGCGAAATGTTTTCGCTACAGAGCATAAATACAAGTTTCCAACATCATCCATGGGGGCCTTAACGGCCGGCCAGTCGAGTAGACTGGTCGAGAATCCTCCCTTTTCCGATGGAGGAATTCCACCTTCCTTCCTCCACAAATGCCGCTAATAATTTGTTTTCTTCAAAAAATTTTTACCTTTAGACATTTTAAACTTGGAAAGTTCACCAGAATTTTTTTCAAAGGTCCCTAAAACTTTCAAAGCATAACTGACCTATTACTAACCAGATTACTGCACTAATTAAGATTTTATGATATTTTTTCCATATCTTAGGAAAATAACTACCAGTTAAGTTTTTACAATAATTTTCTTTTCCAGGATCGGCGAAGTAAACGCAGACCTCCTAATATACCACGTGATTTTAACTCTGAAGCCATTCTGCCAACAACCCTTCGAGCTGATCATAGACTTCACGCACACCAACTCAGATAATAGGTTTAGGTATATGCATTTATTGGCTAGGAAACGGGCAGTTTGTCTGTCCGTTTGTGGGGTACTCGGGAACATTTTTTAAGGGGTTTTTATAGCAATCTAACTATAAAATCTACTATGCTATAAAGTTTTTTCTTAGGTTTAGGTATGGTAATTTATTGGCTAGGAGACTGATAGTTAGTGTGTCCGTTTGTCGGGTACTCTGGACCTTTTTAAAGTAGGTTTAATAGTATATTTATCTGGGATAAAGTTGTCTTATATACTTACCTTGAAGCCATTCTGCCAACAACCCTTCGAGCTGATCATAGACTTCACGCACACCAACTCAGATAATAGGTTTAGGTATATGCATTTATTGGCTAGGAAACGGACGGTGTGTCTGTCCGTTTGTGGGGTGCTCTGGACCTTTTTTAACGGGGTTAATAGTAATTTTACTGGAGGTTTTATAGCAATCTAACCGTTTTAAATATTTTTATTTAATTAAGGTATGGTAATGTATTGGCTATCAAACGGACGGTTTGTCTGTCCGTTTGTCGGGTGCTCTGGAACATTTTTTAAATGGGAATTAGAGGCGATTTTATGTACGATCTTGCGATACAATCATTATCACGCAAAGAATTAATCAATAATTGAAAATATATTATTAAGGGCATATATAATACTTTTTGAGGTTATTTCATTATTATTTCTTTTTCCATAAAAATTACGTATCATTGCTTATGTTTTAAAACAGGCGAGCGGAAAGTTAGTAAGGTACATGCTTAGAAAACTAGACAACATTATATTCGAGTCTGGGTGTTAATTATCTATATAAGAATTTATTTAAAATTATATATGTATCAGCCATCTGGTTTCCATAACACAAGCGAAAGCTTAGTGTGGGATCAGATCGTGCCGTGTGAGAAAATTGTCCTGAAAATATTTATTTATTATGTCTGACAATATTATTCATATTGCAGAACGGATTTCCTACAAAAGTGGTTTACAGTGCTCCCCGAAGTTGCGTATACAAACATACAAGCGTGCTATATATATAATTGTAATAGCTGGGTGCGCGAGTATACAAAGTTCCATGAGACTATACTGGCGCCACTACGAGTGAGTTTATTTGTTTGTATGTTGGTTAGGTGGGAAAGGATGGATTGAATTTGATGTGATTTGTGATATGTGGGAGTATGACCACGTAATTCATAATATTTAAGAATTTGACTTGCCTTCTTTATGTCAATGATATGATATTTCTTTATTTTAAATCAAAGTGTTCTAAGTGAGAGGTGTTTTGCTAAATCGATCTAATTATTGAGTACAATCTACAACCAAAATTGTATTATGAAGTAGTTTTTATTTAAGAAATGAAATAATACGAAATCACGTTCCATTTTTCACAAACACTTTAATTTTATCAACTTAAACCTCACAAACACTACCTAAAAATAATATCAAATAATTCAAATTTATTACAGGGCAACAGAAAACTAATATTCATAGACAACCACGCCCGTCTATGCGATTATATAGAGCCTGAACAACAGAAGCTGCCTGGAGCGACTCTGGCTTTAGAGGAAGATCTCAAAGTTTTCAATAATGCACTTAAACTGTCACATAAGGACACTAAAGTGGCTATTAAGGTAAGTGTTAGTGTTGGACTAGCTGTGCCCCGCGGTTTTAACCGCATTGCTCCGCTCCTGTTGGTCTTAGCGTGATGATATATAGCCTATAGCCTTCCTCGAGCCTTTTTCAAATCGGACCAGTAGTTCCTGAGATTAGCGCGTTAAACAAACAAACTCTTGAGCTTTATAATATTATATTAGTATAGATAAGTAATAAATATTCTATCTATTTGATGCTTGACTAATTTTAGCTTAACAATATACATATTTACCTAAAACAAATTTTACCTTCTTCAAACATAATAAATAAATTAATCTATAATGAATTGGTTTTAAAATAATACAGATTATATAATATTTGGAAATTAAAGCCTGTGTTATTTTAAAATTTGACTATAAACTTCGATTTATACTCACTGAAATGACAGATGTAAATTTTTGTATGAAATATAATCATTATTGTTTCCTTATTTTCAGGTGGGACCTACAGCATTGCAAATAACATCAGTGGAGAAGACTAAAGTACTAGGATTTCCAGTGCTTCTAAATGATGTTTATTACGCGTCTGAAATAGATGAGGTATGTAATTGTATTTTATTTATTTATATGTAGCTAATATTGCTTTAAAAACATTTTCCTTAATTCGATATAAAAAAGATTGTGATTTTTTTTAATAAACAAATATATTCACAGTGTTAAAAGGTCCTCAAAAATGTCCGAGCAGAGTCGGATTAAATATTCATTGAAATTAACACCTTATTTCGTGGCAGTAATGTTCAAAGTCTATTGTATCGCTCATTACAAAATTAGAAAACTGCCAAATACAAGCATAGGCAGAGTTTTGCTTTGGACAAATTTTTGAGTGTGATTGCGAATCTATTTGTTATTGTACGTCAATGCCAAAGTTACTTTTATTAGGCATTGTTCTGTCAGGGTTTGTATTCTTTTTTATTTTATTTTTAACCGATTTCAAAAAAAGGTGAAGGTTCTCATTTTGACTGTATTTTTTTCGTATAGTCGCATTTAAATTCGATTTAATTCTGATAATTTGAAGATTTTTAGTGGTGTGTTTTTTAGTTGAATTATAAAAATCATCTTACTCAAACCTAAAATTATATTTTAAATTTGAATTTAGTATTGTTTCCTATCCTATCCAAGAAAACCTAGATAATGCTATATATAGGTGTTCCTTCCGCAGGTATGTCTTGTTGACGACAATCAATTCTCTCTATCGATAGTGAACGAAGCGACGCCATTGAGTTTTATACATAACGACTGCGATAATATAGTACAGAGTATTATACATATACGGAATAGATGGGAATTGAGTCAGCCGGTAAGTGAATAACTTAAGTTGAATGAAGGAATGAATGAATTTTTTAATGGTAATGAATCATAAAACTTATTAGGAAAGTGAATATATGCGCTTTTTGTCAATATTTGTGAATTGTGCATCTGTAGAAATAAATGCAATGTATGAGTATAAATTAGTAAAAACGTGAATGTACGGGTTGTATATAATTTTCTATTTACAGTTAAAGTGTGAAGTAGTAAATTAAATTTGAATTAAAAGGAATTAAGTTTTAAATATTTTACTTATTTTGATGTGGTACTTACTGTATAGGTAAACCAGAATCTGATGGCAATTAGGGAAATCAAAATTTTAAGTGTGCAACCCTAGGGAAAATGGACTGAACGATCTTGATACTGCTTATTTTTTATTTTGTCCTCAATATCATTAGTCACATTACATAAGTGGACAATACTGTCCTAATAATGAGATATCCACGTAATATTTATGTAGGTATATACTTACATGTTTAATATACATATTACTTTTATATAGGTAATACATATTATTATTTACACATATTTGTATATTCATTATCATTATGCCATGTGAAAATATGGATGTAATGATAATGCAGATCAAAACTAGATTGCTTATAATTTTTTATAAAATAAAATAAAACTATGTTTATTTTCGTAAGTATTAACAGGTACACACATTATAAAATTGACTTGGACTGCAGCTTGGACTTGATGCATAGCCGTATTGGAAACTCCTGTCATAAGTTTTCATAAAATTATAATGTAATCAACAAACAATATTATAGTTACCTACTTACTTATAATATTTTTAATTTAAAGTATCAAAACGGGTAAGTCCAATTTACCAATAAAATCTTCAAAATTGAAAATTGTGATGTGTTTGACTCTTCTTCATCGAATATTTTTCTATACACATTATAAACAACACCTGCTTGTGATCGCAGCGGCTTTATCGACATTTTCGAAGATTTTTTAGACAAAATTCTAAAAATTATTCATCAACTGCAAAGAAGACAAATAATTTGACAACCAATTTGATAGTTGACAAATAAAGTTGCCACATGAAAATCTTTTATTTCTTAAATATAAATATGCCATCAGATTCTGGTAGACCTATATAAAGCGATAGGCTTTTGCAATAGTGCATTTGTTTCTTTGCTTTAAACTACGAGGCAATGAATTCTCTTGTCATTTCTACTTGTCTTTCTTAATAATCTGATATAATTCCAGCAAGACTCAGTCACAGTACATCAAAAAATCCGACCAAAAGATGTACCAGGAACGCTATTAAACATGGCATTACTCAACCTGGGATCATGCGACCCGAACCTACGTACCGCGGCCTACAACCAGCTGTGCGCTCTGACGGCCACCTTCCATTTGAAGATTGAGGGACAGTTGCTGGAAACTTCAGGTAAAGTTGCGAAAAATGACAAAAAATTGATAAAAAAATGACAAAAAAACAAAAAATAATCATATGAAATAAGGTCCGTTGTTGAAGATTCCAAAAATCACAAAAACATGACAAAAAACGAACATTGAAATATACAAAGGGTCAGTCGCTAGACGTGTTGTTTAAAAATACATACAAAATACATTCTAAAAATAAAGCCAATCGATGTAGTCTTAAGGAATTGTTGCCAAAAAAAACAAAACATAATTACAATTTCTATAAAATTTATTAATTAAAACATTTATTTACAGGCCTATGCATACCTTCGAATAACACGATATTCATCAAATCTGTAAGCGAAAAACTGGCGCACAACGAACCGCACTTAACTTTAGAATTTTTAGAAGAATGTATACAGGTAATAAAATTTATACATTTACCATTTTATAAAGGTTTATTTCAATAAAAAAACGTGTCAGAAACTTCTTTGGCAAGATTCAAAGATACCAAAATCGTCGCCTTTCTCCATCACGTGACGGTATTGCCATGAATTTTTTTCGTGACGGCATTGCCTTAAAAAGTTTCACTTCAAAACTACTATCTGGTAGAATTTTACAATAGAGAATGACCTACAATAATCTCGCACTCATATTCCAAATTCGTCTGAACGAAACTCTGCCCAAGCATATATTAGGCAGAGTTTTATAATGAGCTATTCTAGAACATAATTATTGCCATAAAAAGCTATTAAATTCATTTTTTTTTTTACAATACTCTCGATTTATAGTGGGTTGTAGATTCAAAAATATTGTAGTATATAAATTATTTTATATTTTTTTCTAGGGATTCCGTGGATCCACAATAGAGTTGAAGCATTTATGCCTTGAATATATGACTCCATGGCTCGCTAATTTGGTCAAGTAAGTATTGTAAATTGAGTAAGATTATTTTTATAAATAAGACTAGGAAATATCCTTATGATGTATATAGAGTAATTGATAAACTTTTATATAATTTTTTAAAACTGCGAATAGAAGACCTTTTTTTGTTACAATTCATTACGTGTTAGATAGTGTAAGATTTTTTTTAAGCGTATAAGTTTTGTAAGAATAATTAGTACAATAAATAATAATTAGCCATATAAGGTGAAAAATGAAAATTAAAATTCGTTTATTCTTTACACATCAACAAATTACAGATTCGTTAAACCGACAGAAGAATCTCGACGTCAGAAGCAAGTGGCTCTAATTTTGGAAAAATTAATAGAATTAACTATAGAAGAGACAGAAATGTATCCATCTGTACAAGCCAAGATCTGGGGTTCCATTGGTCATGTGCCAGAACTTATAGATATGGTGTTGGACAGCTTTATACAGCGGAGCGTGGACTCAGGTCAGTTGGTAACGTCTGTAATGTGGGAAATTGGTATCGGGGACTTGGGTCGTTTGTATGCGTCTGAAGTTGATTTTTATATAAACATATTTTGTAATTTAGACGATAAAATTCACCTACTAAATTAAAATAGTGTGGTGAATTTTAAGTGTGTAAAGTTATGGTAAATTGAAGGCTTCAGTAGTTCTGTATTTTGGTGAAATATAGACCAACTAGCTGCGCTTCGCGGTTTAACCCGCGTGGCTCAGCTCCTTTTGGTTTTAGCGTGATGATAATATATAACCTATAGCCTTCCTCGATAAATGGGCTATCTAACACCGAAATAAATTTTCAAATCGGACCAGTAGTTCCTGAGATTACCGCGTTCAAACAAACATACTCTTTTCAGCTTTATTATATTAGTATAGATATGTATGTAACGCATACAGAAAACTTAGTTTTGACGATTATAATTATTATTTTTTTAACTATGTGCTACACACTCGAAAACGTCGGTATATTTTAGACCTTGGGCTCAGTTTAGTTTTATTCGTCAATACAAATACATACTTCTTGGAGACATTGTTTTATATTAATTCAACTTATATGAATCTCGAATTACATGTACATTACAATTTATTTTACAGAAAAAGTGAGTGTGAAGTCCCATGTCCCCAAGTGGGGTAAGGGGCAGATGTATTATACATCTGTTTCACTGATCGATTTTCTTTAGGGACAAGTAGGTGATCAGCCTTCTGTGTCCTACCAGACCAAGATATTTTTTTTTCTTCGTCTCCACCGGGAATCGAACCCAGGACCCCTCGGTATTACGCTCACGCGTCAACCACTGTACCGAGGGGGCGGTTATTTTTACAGAAACAATACATTTAATATCTTATTCAGGTCTCGGCTCGCCAATGATAGAAATAATGGCGGACACGGCTGTTGCGTTAGCATCTGCCAACGTACAGCTAGTTTCTAAAAAAGTTATCGGCAGGATGTGTAGAGTAAGTATCCTATCCTACTAATATTATAAATGCGAAAGTTTGTGAGGATGGATGTGTGTTACTCTTTCACGCAAATATACGCGTATGTTTGTTACTCTTTCACGCAAATACTACTGAACCGATTACAATGATATTTAGCACACATATAGAGGGTAACTTGGATTAACACATGGGATAGGTTTTATCCCGGAAATCCCACGGGAACAGGAACTATGCGGGTTTTTCTTTGAAAACGTGAGCGGAAAGCTAGTATTACAATAAATACAAAACATAAACAATATTTATCCTTCTTCTTTCTTTTTAAAGTGAAACTTCTTTAGACGCGTTGAGAGTAAAATTTCAAGATCGCGTCATGACAATAACGTCTCGTCATGGAGTAAGGCGACGATTTTAGTATCTTTCAATCTCGCTAAAGAAGTTTCACTTCTAACACGTGTGCTCTGCACATACGCTCTTCTTTTTCCCTCTTTCTTTCTTTATCAGCACAATACACACACAATTAAACAATATAACTAGACTCAGAATTTCAAAATTGTCCGATTGAAAACTCTGCCTACGCGTGTTAGGCAGAGTTTTCTAATGAGCGATACAATAGACTTTGAACATTACTGCGACGAAATAAGGTGCTAATTTCAATGAGTGTTTTATACAACGTCGCTCAGACATTTTTGACGACCTTTTAATAGATGATTTTGAGTCTAGTTGTTAAATGATGTATTTTTTTCTTTTAAAAAACAACTTCCACAATTTGTTTATTTTGTTTTCGTTTATTTTTGTTGTAATAATTTGCTTATGTTCTGCTTTTGTTTATTTTTGTACAGGCGTTATCGAAATTGCCGAATAATATATTGGGGCCAGTTACCCCTGCTACTGTAAGTTTGCTTTTTCTGTTTTGTTTTTTATTTATTTTACTCTTTATAATATCTTATTCAATTTATCTTATATTTTCATCATTACAATTTAATATTTAAGGTTCCGTACCCAAAGATACTTGACTAATATTATTAGTGCGTGTGTATGTCTGTTTTTGTGCTCTGAAACAGCTACACTTGAATGATACATTTGATAGATTATAATTAAAGTTGATGTTTTAAGGAATAATAGAACGATTTTTATTATAAACTAGCTGTTGCCCGCAGCTTCGCCTGCGTGGAAAATATAAATAAACATGATACAAATTTTCATCCCCTATTTTATCCCCTTGGGGGTAAAATTGAT
Organism: Colias nastes; assembly: GCA_907164665.1. Taxonomy (NCBI): domain Eukaryota; kingdom Metazoa; phylum Arthropoda; class Insecta; order Lepidoptera; family Pieridae; genus Colias; species Colias nastes. The sequence goes on from CAJQZM010025851.1 coordinate 18,644, forward strand.
CAAAATCCTTTCTTAGGGGACGCCTCCGTCCTAACATCTACCTGCACGCCAAATTTCAGCCCGATCCGTCCAGTGGTTTGGGCTGTGCGTTGATAGATCACTATATCAGTCACCTTTGAGTTTTATATATATAGATAGATAAATGCAAATTATTTTAAACATTAGATAAAAGTGAAACTTCATTAGGCGCGTTTTGAGTAAATTTTCAAGGTCGCGTCATGGCGTAATGTGACGATTTTGGTAACTTTGAATCTTGCCAAAGAAGTTTCACTCCTAACACATGTGCTCGGCACACGCTCTTTTTTCAATACATTTAACATTTTAATGTTTGTTATTTATTCTTCAGGTGGTAGACAAAACATGTCATTCGCCGACTGCTATGTTGGAGCAGCACATGATGTGGGACGACATCGCGATACTTGCCCGATATTTGGTAAGGAAATATTGTGATATGTATGGAAATCAGTAGTTTTAATATAGGTGCCTTTGAATATATTAAAACTATTATATGAGAATATTCTTATTAAAGTGTCATAAGTATGTAAAGTCATTCTAATTAAAAATGGTATCATATTATCTTGCAAAAAAGGTGTTGTTTTATTTTTCTTGCAAAATAGGTGCTTTCTAATATGATATATTATGTAGTTGAGTTGGATTATGGCCTGTACCCTCATAGGAAGCCCGTGTCCCAGAAGTGGGAACATATATGGGCTGATGATGATGTTATAGTTCAGTAGTCATAGTAGTAATAAATGGAATAGTGCAGTAAAGCGCTTTACGGTGATGCCGCAAGCAACAACTGTTTTATAGTAAATTGTAAATAATTATTACGTTATAGATTGACATACTTTTGACTAAATATGAGATGAAATTATCACCGCTTGGATCAGATTATTTCAGAACTACCCACAATATTTTACTTTTATAATCTTCATACATCACAACTATTCCTTATTACATTATAATTATATTTTTTTACAGTTGATGCTTTCGTTCAACAACTGCCTAGACGTTGCCCGTCATCTCCCGTACCTATTCCACACGGTCACGTTCCTAGTATGCTCCGGTACGGTCTCCATGCGGGCAGCTACACATGGACTAGTGATTAATATCATACATTCGCTGTGTACCTGCAACACGCCTACTTTCTCTGGTAAGTATGGAAATAGTGGGGAAAATACGGAAAAAGTTTTTCCGAAGACTGGTTTTTAAGGAGAAAATGGTGGGAGCAAGGGAAAGTGTGTGTCTTTAGGTGTACTACAAGTTGGCTAGTTTTTTTTTTGTCTTTGTGTTTTTATCTTAAAAAAATTATAAAGCATCGTAACGTTAATATTTTCATCATTTTTTCTATTGCTGGTAGTATAATTAAAACATAAACAGTTATGAGTTTTCTAGTACGTTTTAAACAAACAATAAAAAAGTGTAAAATAAAAATATAATAGTATGTTTGCAATGATTTCGAATTAATTTGACATTGCTTAATTTTAGATTAAATTTTACACTAAATATTATTTATATATACATATATATAATAATGACAAAATACATTTTCAGAGGAAACCCAGCGCGTACTAATGCTATCTTTGGACGAATTCGCACTACCAAAGTTTTACCAAATGTTTGGAATATCTAAAGTGAAGTCGGCTGCAGTTACGGCGTTTAGAAGTCCATACCATAGACATACGGGCGATTGGTAAGTTAAATATTATAGGTTTGTAGGGTAGTTTGATAAATTATTAAAACATGTTTTAACGGATTTAAATCGCGATTGTTTTAATCAGGATTACAGTCAAACAGTTAAGGTTTATTTTTTGAAGACTCGAGATTAATAAAACAATGAACAAACAAGTTTTTATTTCTTAATATAATAAATTATATCATCACTTTCATGAAGAAAAATATCGTTGTCATTTCCTTTATATGATGTTGACAAATAAATAATTAAAAAGAGCGAGTGTGCCGAGCACACGTGTCAGAAGTGAAACCTCTTCCAAAGAAGTTTCACTTCAAAAATGAAAAATCTTGACGTTCCCAGTAAGATCTTTTGTTTTAATTTTAATAAAAATTGCTTGCTATAGAAAAATTAATGAACAATTTGTTATATCTGTTGGTTATATAAAATTTGTCCGTCTGTGTGTCCCAGCTAATACGGCTGTACTAATTTTGACGGGACTTTCACTGACAGACAGCCGACGTAATAAGAATTAACATAGGATACTTTTTATACTGATATCTCCACTCACACATTAGATTAAAAGGGAAAACTCATTTACGCGGGTAAAACCGCGGACTACAGCTAGTTTAGCAATAATCTGAAGCAAATATAATAAATAAAATAAATATTAAATCTAATTTCTAGGTATTCCGAACACTCTTACGGCTGCAGCCAGTCCTCTTGCATCATGGGCCCAGTGGTTACAACCTCTGTTACCGATAGAGAAAGATTACCGCTTCAATCCTTAGAGACTATTACTGATGCACTATTGGAGATTATGGAAGCCTGTATGCGGGATATACCGGACTGTGATTGGTTGAAAACTTGGTAAATATTCTTTAAAATAATTGAAATAAAAATAAAAAACGACGTGTGTCACTCGGGGACTGCCGCGGTAAAGCTATTGCACGCTATGCCTTCAAGCCACACCTCCGCCCGTCGGAGTGGGGAGCGTGAGGTTTTTTCGTTACGGAATTTCTCGATTCGGTCCCCGCGCTCAAGGCCCGCGATAGAAGCTATGCAATAGCTTAAAAATTTGTTACAGAAATAATATGTTATAGTCATACATAAAATTGATTTAAAATTTGCAATGTAATTATTTATGGGAATGTGGTAAAAATGTTGATAGAATTACAAAATAAAGCTTTGAAATTATTAAATTAAAATTAGTAATAAAATTGTTCTTTTTTTATAAATCTGTAATTACAGGTACTATATCTGTAATTACATATTTATATAAAAGACAATAATTGTTTATATGTTCGGCTTAAAAACAGTTTTGCTTAGAAAATAAATTAATAATATTGAAGATTTTAAAGTAACCGATAACTTAACTGATAATTAAAATGATTTTTGACTTTTCAGGACATCACTAGCAAGAAGTTTTGCTATTTGCTTCAATCCCGCGTTACAACCGCGTGCGCTTATCGTCTTTGGTTGTATAAGTGAGTATTCATTCATTTTAAAAGACTATTTCTTGATCTGATTATATTGAAAAATATTTTCTTTAGAATAAATAGATATAAAGTATATTAATACTACATAGCTAAATATCAAATGCTTAAAATTATAAAGAATAGTCGTTAAAATTGGTGTATTAATAGTGAGCAGTCGATCAAAATTATTAATCAATTTCATTCGAATATTTTGTTTTATAAACATCTAGAAATGACATAAAAATAGTGTCTGTTCTTTGCATCTAAATGGTAATATGAATATTACTCAAATTAGTATTGTGAACAACTTATTTTATACCGTACAAAATTTGTATTCACAATACAAAATAAAATATCATCCAAAACTATGAAAATTTCAACTAATATTATCTTACAGGTAAGCACGTAACAGACGACGACATGAAACAACTCTTACGTATATTAGTGAAGGCGTTAGAATCTTTCAATGATATGGCTCTTCTAGAAGCTATAATAATGTGTCTCACGAGGTTACAGCCGCTTTTGGATGCGGTAAGTCTTATTTTCTAGTTAAAAGTTAATATTAATATAATAATGACATTAAATAGGTGTTATTGTTTTTTTTTATATCGTAGAATATGATAATATTAAAAAAAATATTATCATTGGCAAGGCATTAAATATATATCGCAAAATCCGTGATAGATATACATTATATGTAACAGTAAAATAAGTTGCAAAAATAAGTTTTGTCGTATAAAATAATGTTTGAATTTGAGTGATAAGTTGTATTGGGCGCAAAAATCGGGTATTTAAAAGATTCATTGAAATCTAAATCTTATATTATGTCAGTAATGTTCAAAGTCTATTGTACCGCTCATTAGAAAACTCTGCCTTATACGCGTAAGCAGAGTTTTGCTTCGGACACTTTATAAGTGTAATTTTATTGAAGTCTAGTTGTAGTAAAAATATATGTCTATGTCAATTATTTAGAAATAAGAATTGATGGTATTGTTAGACGTAACTTTTGATTTAATATTTTTGTGGATGAATAGTTGTCACTGTTTCCTGTCAAAACATGTTTAGCTGTCGAAGACTATAAATTGCCGCTTTCCTTTGACTCGTGGCGCATTCGTACGAATCGTGCCTAGGGGCTCGGACGTTGTTTATACGACGTTCGACCCAACTACCTTCACTTTGCTAATAGTCGTTGACTTGCTGCGTTTCGTTATCAACTACCTACATCAATTAGGTAGCTGTGTAGAATCGCAGTACATTCTTATTACATTCAAACTAATATTTAACCCGGCCTCGCGTGTTATTTCTTATAGTATATTATTATATTTAGAAAAAAGAATTTATGTTATATAATTGTTTATTATACGACATTTTTATAAATATTCTTTTAGGAATCACCAATCCACAAAGCACTATTCTGGGTATCTGTGTCCGTATTACAATTGGACGAACCGACTTTATACGCGGCGGGTTTGGCTTTACTAGAACAGAATTTACATACGTTAGACTCGCAGGGGCATTTTGAGACCAAGGTATGGTAAAAGAAAGAAAAACGTAAAAAAGGGGCGTGTGTGCAGAGCACACGTGTCAGAAGTGAAACTTCTTTGTAAAGATTTAAACATACCAAAAATCGACACCTTACTCCTTAACGTGACGGTATCGTCATGACGCGACCTTAAAATTTTTCTCTAAACGCGCGAAAGAAGTTTCACTTCAATAAAATAATAGAATAAGCTACTTATATTAAGCACTAGCTGTGCCGCGCGGTTTCACCCGCGTGGCTCCGCTTCTGTTGGTCTTAGCGTGATAATATCTATATATTATCACGCTAAGACCAACAGAATAGGCTAGGCTATCCTAGATATTACTCGTGGATAATGTAGCTTTCGAATGGTGAAAGAATTTTTAAAATCGGTCCAGTAGTTTATGAGCCTATTCATTACAATCAAACAAACAAACAAAATTTTCCTCTTTATAATATAAGTGTAGATAATCATTATCTACTTTACGTTATTTTAGCTTATAATGAATTTTTCAGGAAACAATAACTAAAATAAAAATGTTACAATGTTTAGTCCTTGTATGTCAAAAAATATTGATGATTTTTTCCACTGAAATATAAAAAAAAATATGTTTTATTATGATGATGAAGATACAATTTAAATAATAATCATTCCAGACTTTAGAACAAGTAATGATGGAGACGAGAGAACCTTTAGAGTGGCACTTCAAACAGTTGGACCACGCGGTTGGCCTCAGGTAAGATTATAAAATGACTGTAACTTTTTACGTATAAAAGTTTATACAGTAATCCAAAAGTAATAATGCGCATGCAAATCTTCGCTAATTGTCGTATTTCCGAAGACACTCGAATCATTGAATCGTAAGAGCCCTAAACAACGCACTTGCATTTTACACCTTGTTCAAAAGAAATAGAAGTCAATTCACGGTCATACACAATCAAAAACAAATCGGGCGGTAGGTGACGGTAGCTTGTCAGTCAAAAAACTCAAAAATACGTCAGTCGTCTTTAAATATTGGTGGTGATTGCACGTGTTCTCTCTGTGTGGAATTATATAGAGCTGCTATTACATACCCTTCTTGCCTCTTGGTTTTGTTTTTAAAGGTGAATTGAATTAATCGATGAAATGATTTACACAGGTGATGGCAGTAGGGAAAGTGAAAATGAAGAAGAGCATAATGAAAGTTCCGATGTACGTAAAATGTCAGAAATAAAGATAATCCCTGATTTTGATTGGTTTTATTTTTATTTTTTTGTAATTGTCATAATATTGAAGAATGATCACTGTAAATACTTTTGAACTGAGATTTTAATGATTAGATTTATATGGTTTAAATATATAAACCTGTGTTTGAAAACCATATTTTATACAATATAAATTTTGTGTTATTTAACCTTCTTTTCTTCCATCATTACACCAGTTTCAGTAAGACACTTTAAAAGTACCTACTATAAAATTTTCCAAGTAAATCAATCCAACAAAGATATATTCGCAATCGTGGGGTTATACTCGCTAATTTACTTACAAGGAATTATCGAAACAAAATCGTTACTTACAAATACATATTAATCTCTTTTAGCACAAAACATATAATTTGACTAAATTATGCATGAAGAAAATGCATTTAACCACTCTATATAGATATCATCTTCGGACGCTCCGGGAATATGACAGTTGCCGAACAGTGACGAAGATTTCTATGCGCATTATTACCTTTGGATTACTGTACTTATATATTATCCAGTTTTCTTTCAATCTGAAAAATATGCCGGTCTGGTATATGTTGCCGTAAAATTAACCCGTTAGTTTATAAGAGATCTATTTCCAAAAATTTATACCTTGATCACTTTAAATTTATTCTCCTGTTCTGTGTAGTTTAAAAAAAACTTATCCAATCATTTTCACATACATAGATAGATCTACCGATAAATACTGTTTTATTAAGCAGTATGTAACAAATTTCGGAATCTATCCCGTAAGATCATAATCTAGCGTTGTTTTTATAATTTCGGTGATAGCTATAACTATATATTTTTCCCATTCCAGTTTCCGTTCAAACTTTCACTTTGCGCTAGTAGGGCATCTAGTGAAGGGCTATCGCCATCCACTGGCCGGTACTGGCTCGCGGACCGCGCGAGTACTCACCGCTTTACTAGCGCTAGCCGCTAAACCGGACCGTGATAAGTTTAGAGTCACCAAACATACTGTCGCGTATTTGACGGGTGAGTAAATTATACGATTAGTATTTTGTGTTTTGGGTCACTCAGAATGCCGCTAAGTTAGGGCTGGTAAGTTTTTCTTTTTTCAAATACTGGATTGTGAATTAATTTGGGTCTCTCTGAATGCTGTGGAAATACTGGCTGGTAGGAAAGAAGGATCATTTTTAAATTTGGGTCTCTCAGAATACTGCTGATGTACTGGCTGGTAAGTTTTTCTTTTTTCAAATGCTGGATTGTGAATTAATTTGGGTCTCTCTTAATGCTGATGAAATACTGGCTGGTAAGAAAGAAGGATCATTTTTAAATTTGGGTCTCTCAGAATACTGCTGATGTACTGGCTGGTAAGTTATTGCTTTTTAAAGTGAAACTTTTATTACATCGTCTCAAACTTTTTGGTCTGTGTAGCGCATGTCGCGTGTATCGCGGCTGCCGAGTAGGTATACATACTCGGCACGCGACATGCGCTACACAAAGCAGTGTTCGGAACCGTTCGAACAGTTTCACTTTTACCGTGGTTTCATAAAACCACACAACATTTTTTTTTTCAAATACTGGATTGTGTATTAATTTGGGTCTCTCTGAATGCTGTGGAAATACTGGCTGGCAGGAAAGAAGGATCATTTTTAAATTTGGGTCTCTCAGAATACTGCTGATGTACTGGCTGGTAAGTTATTGCTTTTTTCGTATACTGGATAGTGAATTAATTTGGGTCTCTCTGAATGCTATGGAAATACTGGCTGGTAGGAAAGAAGGAGCATTTTTGTTTTGGGTCACCCAGTAAACTGCTGAATTACTGGCTGGTAAGAGAATGGTGGTAATATTATTTTGGGTCTCGAATACCGATGAGATACTGGCTGGTAAGAGAATGGTGGTATATTGTTTTAGTTTTATTTTGGATCTCTCAGAATACCATTGAATTGCTGGCTGATAAACATTTTTTTTTTCATTTAATGGTAAATTAAAATCGAATTCAATTTAAAATTTTTCTTATGAAAATAACGGTATGAATACCGATATCAATCAGAAATATTGGTAAGTATGTATGTAAATAATATAAATTCGTTTAAAATTTAATATTTAAAAAAGTTAATTTATTAATTATTATATTTATTTAATGAAATATTTTCCAGCCCTAGTCTGTGTGAGTGAAGAAGTAAGATCAAGGTGTCCAGTCAAACATTCGCTGCCAAAATGGCTGCCGGATAATTGTGATCACTATTGTCCAGCTGCTGATCATTTGCAGGTATGTTTTGTATTTAATGTACATATTACGTTTTCTGAGGGTAGAAAGTAAAAATTATAGAGTATATAACTTCAACTGGTATTTAATGGTAAAAGGAAAAAATAATGATTTTTTTTGTATTTACCGATGATTGAACGAAGTAAAAATTCAGTTTAATGATCTATTATGCTATTTATTTATTTTCACTAATACATTATTTCTGCAAGCCTTATAATATATTCAGATATTCGAGACTTCGACTTCTTATTATGCACTATAATACTATATTATTTACTTATAGAACTTTTAAAATGCTCCTTATTCACCACTTTACCTAAGGAGTTTTTCATACATTTCTAAAAATAATAATTATTTTTACAGTCAACAATGTTAATACAAGGTCGTGTTACATCAAACACATGTCAGAACAGAAGGCAGAAATCGTGGGACATGCTGGACCAATCTGTTTCACATGGTGGTAAGATATTAACTAGTTGATACACGCGACATCGTCTGCTATTAAATGGAATATTTTAGAAAAAAAATTAATTGCTACTCATTGTTAGACGTAAAGTGATCAATCAGTCAGTATGGTTTCCAGACATGATATGTAAATTTTCGAATATCTTTAAATTCAGTTCTATTCTTTTAAAAAATAGAAAAAGACGTGTGTCACTCGGGGACTGGGGCGGTAAAGCTATTGCATGCTATGCCTTCAAGCCACACCTCCGCCCGTCGGAGTGGGGAGCGTGAGGTTTTTTCGTTACGGAATTTCTCGATTCGGTCACGGCGCTCAAGGCCCGCGATAGAAGCTATGCAATAGCTTAAAAATATAGTTTGCTTTCAGTAAATTTGCTTTCTCCAGTATTTAACCCTTAAATTGTCACCCCTAGATAACTTGTGTTTATAATGTCCAAATTTGGAGGATGTGTTGGAATTAGGATAGAAAAGAGGAAAATGAAAAAAAAAATTAAAAATTTTAATTTTTTCTATTGTTTTCACTATGTCACATAAAACGGACACTGCCAATTATATGTACATGTTCGAACCGTCACATATAACGGACATTGCACATTATTCCTGCAACCGTGGTACATGAATACAATGCACATTTTCAACTCTGTAATTCAAAATTATTATCAAATTATAATTATGGACGATCTAGAATAAGCTTTTCAAACATCTGTCTTAAAATGTTGGTTAAAACTTTAACGATATCGTTAAAAATAATGGATTTTAAAAAACGACACTACCAAAAATCACAGCCTAAGAATATGCTAAGAATTGGAATATAAATAGTATTACATAGCCTGAGAACTTATCTAATACACCAAGAAAGTCCTCTTCCCATTCCTTATATTGTACAGATTGAAATGTGTTTGCTTCATCGTATGCAAAGAAGTCGTATACCATGCCTGAAGTACCAAAACAAACAGGAAATTTAAATCGCTTTTTTTTTGGATTCTTTGGCATATATTATATCCATTTTCTGCCAGTTTTTTAATTTGTAAGGTATTATAATTTTAATTTTTCAACATTGGGTGGTATTTCTGGTAAGTAACATCATGCTGTGGCTGAAGAACTACTGAGAAGTAGGGAAGATTCATCTCGCACCGCATGTAATGGCTGTAATTCTGCAGCAATAATATTTTGTTGATGGTAAAAATTCTGACTTTTTGGGTCTTCATTGTGTCTCAAATCAATATGTCGTATAATTCCGAAGGTATGGTGCTGGGGGTAAATGATTGACACTGTTATCATAGTGAAATCACTCCCGTAGGTCTACATTTCCTTCAAAATCGTCATCTCAACTCAACGCCAGACTCTTCAGCTTCCGCCAGAGATAGGTAGGGAATTTTTTATTGATTGCCAAGTCATGCTCCTCTAAAACATATTAAAAATAGAGAAAAATATATCAAAATGATGACGTTGAAAATGGATGGCCTTATTGGCAACGTCCGTTACATAGGACATGTGAAGAATACCCTAGTATATACTCCAAGTTGTCAACGTCCGTTTTATGGGACATCGTATATAAACTAAGATTTGTATTCCAAATATTGTAAAATATGTAAAAATTATGTCAAAATACTATACTTACAATCGTATTCTAACTAATAATATAACATTATAAGCAAAATAGCCAAAATACTTACAGTTATTATCAATTTTATCAGGAGAGTCAAGAGATCCGTTTTTTGCAATTTTCAAATTGTCACGATTCGCGACTGTACTTCGCTTTGGTAAAAAAACCTGCATGTACGCGAAGGACATAGCTAGTACCTTCCCAATATACCGATTAGCAAAGCTTAGGTCTGCTATAACAGCGCCAGCATGTGTGTAAATACTATGTCCTTTAAAACGGACGAAATCAATTTAAGGGTTAAAGTACTTTCTAGGGCTCATAGAGTGACTCAAAATAAACACACTGAACCCGTTTTCTATAATCTTGTATTTAGAATAAAAAAACATGCTGTTAATTTCGAGAAATATATTGACAGTATGTAAAATTCCGGAAACGATTAGTAAGAGTAAGTCTATAACTAAAATTTAGGAAATTAGTGCAACTAATGTATCATATGAAGTTGCGTGGAATTTTTTTTCAATTATTATAATTTCATGTTTTTAAGTATGTCCATCTTAATCAATCCTAATTCCTACAGGTAAGTCACCAACAATACCACAATCAAGTAGCGGCGGTCAAAGCCCGCACCCATCGAACATATCGCATCAGGTATCGTTATTTATCGTTATTAATACCGTTATTCGATAACGATTCGTTATATCATGAAGTGATTTCGTTGCCCGTATATTTGAATAATTGTGCTTGATAATATCTTCTATTTTTATTTGTAACTATTGAAATATATTTGTATGTCATTACATATCTTGTTTTGAACAGACAGACAGACAAATAAATTGACTATATTAATTATTAATTGATATATTGTTTGAAATCATTATAATATTTTATTGTATTGTTGAGGTGCTGTTTAAAAGTAGAAAGTATTTGCATTGTGATGGTCTTTCTTTTACTTATGGCACATGGAATAAAAAAAAATGATTCCTTATCTAAACAACTAAAATTTAATATCTTTAATTGTTCATACTGTATTTATTATCTTTACATTATTAAGTAAAAACTTCATTTGCCATAAAAACTTCTTCCAAACGTTATATTTAATCATTCTTCAATACATTATCTTTTCATGCAACTTGGATTTACTGTATCGTTTGTATCATTTACGTTGCTAATCGTAAATAACTATCATTTTAACGGTATACGTTATAACGGTATTTAACTAATAATACCGGTATTTCTTTACAATACCGATATTATTTGATATTGTTATTCGATAACTGTAACTATACGGATTCTGACTGATATCGGTGTTCATCTTTACAAAAACCGTACCGTTTTCAATAACAATACCGATTCTGACTGATATCGATATTTGGGTCTATATACAAATACCGATATTTTTAAACGGTTTTCGGTACCGGTATCCGTTATAACGATAACCGTTAAATGTCACTGCATGCTATAGGCGGCTAGAATGCGCTTCAAAACTCAAAGATCTTTCTCTGTGCCCACAGCTAAAGAAACCATAAAACCACCCCGTGTATGTACCCGCTTTTTCCTATTATTAGATATTTTTTTATTTTTTAGGAATATACCTAAAGCTTATGAAAACGTTATTTTTATTCTATCGTAGGAATTCGGTGATTTGGTTGACTGAAATGTGTTATAATTTTAAATGAGATTGAAAATGATTGGTATTTTTTCTCTGGAGTCTATTGGTTTGATTTGAAAGTGTTGAATATGATGCGAAATAAACTGGGTAAAAATGGTCTATTACGGAATTATATATTTAAAATAATCTATTTGGCCAGTTAAACGGTGTATTGCTTTTGACCATATTAAAAAAAATCTACAGGGATTTGAATTCACCAGAATCATCTTCCTCAATGAATAAAAACACCTTCATGAACTTGATAATATGTATAATGTATATACTTCTTTTATTTGAAAGATCTTAGTGGTCTGTCTCCATCTCATAGGATTTGTACAAAATTGTGTCATCTATTATTTGCCTCGACAAAAAATACCCTACCTTAGAATTGTAGTATACAAGAATTTTCAATTTAGCACTTAGGTCCCACCCCAACACCTGATATTAAACACTAGCTTATTACCCTCAAAAAATAAAAATCACATAAATGCAAAGTCCCGCTTCAACCTTTTATTATCTGTATTCTGATATATAAATATATGCTTTTGAGACCTATAGCCCCTTATAAAAAAAACCTAAGCTTTTAAAATACCTTTGCCCTGTATATTTTTTCTTAATATAGAATTTAAAGGAACATTTTTAAAGGTCGGAATTCAACAAGCATTGTAAGTAATTTCGATACAGATTCTTTAGAAAGTTACATAAAACACGTTCTTTTAAACTCAATATTTTATTAAATCTTTTCAAAGAAAACAATTATGCTTAGGATACAATACTATCTCATATTTTTCAAAACGAAAGACTGGATGTTTAGTAAGATTTATTCACGATGTAGAGATCAGTACTTATCAATTCAATGAATGAATGAATGAATGAATGAAAAATACTTTATTGTACACCTTATAGAATACATTTTACAAACTTAAAAATATAATATAGCAATGTACAGTAGGCGGCCTTATCGCTGGCAGCGATCTCTACCAGGCAACCCAGAAAAGACGAGGAAAATAAATGAGTCAATAACATGGTGGTGCAAAATAAATAAAAGTGCCAGAATAATAATTTTATTATATATATACTATACCTACATATATGCAGCTTACATTATTATATACATACACAAATAATAATATTATATATACACATATCAGATAATATATAAGAATACATACTTAAATATATACAAGCATACATACATACATACATATTATATACATACATACGTATTTTATAAGCACAATTCATAAATGTATAAAAAAACTCAATATTTCCATTTCCATTTACTTTTTTATAACTCTATACGGATATTAATTTTTACAAAAAATAACACTTGATACAGGTTATCACCTAAAAAAACGCATAATTAAACAAAAAAACACTACCCAACAACAAATTATTTACCCACATTAAAAGCCATTTTCACACAATATAGGACAGTGAAGGCAGAGCGCACAGCGTTCAACACGGCTCTACGGGTGATGCGGCCAGAGAGCATACAGATGATACCACTGATGTGAGTATTGTGTGTATGGTAGGGATATACTCAAACTTGGTTTTTCGATTTTTGTTTAAAATCTTATTAACAACTAGTAGTAGGGGAGCCCAAGAGGGGATTTTGGGATTTACTCGAGCGCGTCAGATTACTATAAGGGACGGTACCTTAGCTATTCATTAGTACCTCTAGTCAATATGAGCAGTTATGGTTGGTGGGTGCGCTCAGGGGCCCCGCTGGAAAATTTGAATAATCCATAATTCCCTAAGGTTGAGCTCGAATCGTCAGATTAGCGAAATGGGGACTTCTTATATTGTAATTAACCCCCCCCATATATTAATCTGACGCGCTCGAATAATATTACTTTAATTTTTTACCCTTTCTTCATAGCGATTAAATCGCCACTTAAATCGTCAGATTAACGTATACTTTTTTTCAGTGACGTCCTGGAGCATGCAAAATATCAATATCTAACGCGCTTGAGTATTTTCAAGCCAATTTTTTTCTTTTTTGAATTAAAAAAAATCAAAAAACCCTTCCCCACCGCTAAAAGTGAAAACATTATAGGACCTTTTTTTCTCGCTATGGTCTAATCTACCAATTCTAATAGGTTCCCGTGACGCTCGAGTAAATCCACATTTAGCATCCTGGGCTCCCCTACTATAGACTCACAATCCTATTAAATGTCGACAATAAGGAGTTGTATACAGCATTAATTGAAATTAACACCTTATTTCATGGCAGTAATGTTCAAAGTCTATTGTATCGCTCATTAGAAAACTCTGCCTTATACACAAAGGCAGAGTTTTGTTTATTGAGTTACTGTTTATTTATAAATGTAGAAAAATATTCATATATACCTTTTCATTCAAAAGAATCATCAAATCTTTTCATTATTTCAACAAATTTCATTAAAATTAATAGACTGATAACGATGAGGTTTTTTCTTATAATAAGGTGGATGAAGATGGCCGTGATTCTCAAGGCAGTATCGATGAGACTGAACGACCAGCCTCTACTAAATCTGGTGATAGCTTTCCAGCTGATGATAAGGTTTGTGAAATCCTTACTTACTCATTATTTTTATTAATATTATAATTCGAAAGTAACTCTGTCCGTCAGTCTGACTGTTTCTTTAGCGTTTGTATCTCTGTTTATCACGACACAACAGCGCGATTATTTTATTCATATGATGATTTATAGCCATTTTATACTGTGGTGGAAAATTTCACGGGTCAAGAAGATCATTTTCACGAGATTTTCCTTCAAGTTCCCCGACGAGTACAATATGGGGGTCTTCAAGCGTAGAATGAACAGGTACCTTCTAGGCGTTCCATCTTAGACCACATCTCAGCTTAACATCAGGCGAGATTGTGGTCAAGCGCTTTCCTAATCCCAATAAAAAAAAAACAAATACGCGAGCGATGCTACAAACTAAATAGAAGGAAGAAATAAAGATAGCATGGCAAATACAGAATACAATACACACTACTAAAAATTATCAAATAATATGGCATTATCTAATTATTATTATATTATATGGTTGCGTGCGCCATACAAACATCGTTGCATTTATAACATTACTAAGCATTTATAATAGGACAAAATATACTTTTCAGCACCTATCAATTCTTCATTTTTAAGCTATTGCATAGCTTCTATCGCGGGCCTTGAGCGCGGGGACCGAATCGAGAAATTCCGTAACGAAAAAAACCTCACGCTCCCCACTCCGACGGGCGGAGGTGTGGCTTGAAGGCATAGCATGCAATAGCTTTACCGCGGCAGTCCCCGAGTGCCACACGTTTTTATTATTTTATTCAAAAATGTTTAAAATGAAATCTTTATTTCCAGCAATCATCATCAGAAAAGGACGGTACAGATTGCAACAGTCTATTGGACCCGGCCGTGCTCTCTGATTTCACGACACAAGCATTAGTGCTCACAGTTTTAGCGACCTTGGTTAAATATACTTCGGGTAAGTGACAATTGCTGTTTTTTTATTTGCTATTTTATAGAATGTTTAGATTTTCCTTTTTTTGTCTTATTAGCTGTGCTCTATGGTTTTACTCGCATTTCTCCGCTGTTAGCGTGATGATATATAGCCTATATGTTGACCCGACCGTAATATTCATATAAAAAATACACCAAAAAATCTTAACCTTTCTTAAAGTTACCTTACTATTTAGTGTTAAACATACTCATGTTGTCACTCTGTGGATACGAACCTACTGTTATATATAACATCAAAAGCACATAATATGTATAACGTTCTTTAATTATTTATTAGTATATTAATTATTTTGTAATATTTATTGTTTTCAGACGAAGACGAAATTAGAGTGCTCTACCAATATCTAGCCGAAGGATCGGTTGTGTTTCCAAAAGTATTCCCCGTTATGTAAGTTATCTATACTCTATATATTTTGAAGTGAAACTTCTTTATCGGGGTTGGAAAAAAATTTAGTGTAACATTTTTTCGTTACGCGTGACATTTTTCCGTTACGCGCCATCTTTTTCTTATCCCTACCACGCGTGATTCGACGTATTTCTGTAAAGTTGCATATAGTAAATTATTTTTTGAAAAATAAGGTCATAAAGAAGTTTAACTTCTTACGTGTGTACACTAGTACACGCACACATTTTTTTCTTTTTATAAGGTTGCTACTTTAAAATAGCACCTTATATTGATTACAATCTAACCTACAAGACTAATAGGTAGGTAATTTTATGTAAACCTAAATTTCTAAATAGCTTGTTCTAAGAGAGTGGCCGTTGTCCCTTGCTTAGTGTCTGTTAAGGGGAAGTCACTTTGATCGTGTGCTTTGGCAATCTATGCTAATAGTTAAGGTTTATTAATTGCAGAAAGTTTGCCCTCGAACAATGTAATGAATAAAGTATAAAATATAGAGATAAGATAAACTTTTTCTTTTTACAGTCACAGCCTCCTAGACATGAAGATAAATCACATCTTGATGCATTGCAGCGATCAAATAATATTAAGTGCAGTACAATGTATTATACAGGTGAGATAAATTAAAAGCTAAAATATAGAAAAAGGCATCTTTTTTCGATCATGCCGCAATATTATCTATGATTTTTTAAGTGAAACTTCTTTAGGCGCGTTGAGAGTAAAATTTCAAGGTCGCGTCATGGCTATTATACTGCCACGTCATGGAAGGCGATTTTGGTATCTTTGAATCTTGCCAAAGAAGTTTCACTTCTGACACCAGTGCTCGGCATACACGTGGTTTTTATTTTTCTTCATAGTACAGTATTATTCAATAATTATTTTTGCTATATAAGTGTTATTTCTGTATCTTTACTTTAATTATTACAATAATTATTTTATTTTATTATAAAAAAATACTTGTAGAAGTCATAATATTACTTATTTTATCAATAAATATCTTATTCTTCCGTTGTTTTTATTTATTTATTTCAGAATATGATAGCGTCAGAGGATGCGAGTCAACAACAGTTGCATTATATGCAAAGTTGTGGTTTTGGCGGACTGTGGCGGTTCGCTGGACCGTTTACTAAGGTAAATTTGTTTTTTTTTTACAAATTTTATTAAAATAGGAAATAAATATATTTTTTATACTGGATCATGTCGTAGCCTAATTATGTATGGGTAGCGTAGTAAAACAGGAGTCGCCTTAGATAATTTTGAGATAATTAAAAAAAAATAGATTGAACAACTTCGTGTTTTTGTGATCTAAATAATGAGGTGAGGTGGTTATGCGACGTAAGTCTTTTCTAAATTTTCTTTACAATTAAAATTTTTATTGGAAAATTACGAAATAAATATAATTATTTAATCACTTACCGTGATATACATAAATACGTTTATAAAAAAAACTAAAAATAAAATTATTTATTTTAGCATAAACTAGCTGCTCCGCGCGGTTTCACCCCCGTGGCTCCACTCCTGTTGGTCGTAGCGTGATGATATATAGCCTATAACCTTCCTCGATAAATGAGCTATCTAACACCGAAAGAATTTTTCAAATCGGACTAGTAGTTCCCGAGATTAGCGCGTACAAACAAACAAACAAACTCTTCAGCTTTATAATATTAGTATAGATTAGCAAGTTAATGATTAATAGCGTTCGATTGCGTCAAAGGAGTTTCACTTCTGACACGTCAGCGTCACTCTTTTTTTTATTCGTCGTAGTTTGACATTTGCTATTATTATTTATTATTGCACTGCCCATTTATTTTATTTTATACTTTTTCCATTTATTTTTTTTTATTCTTTTTCTTTTTTATTCTCTTTAAGTGCAATAAAGAATTGATAAATAAATAAATTTGCGCGTTTGTCACAGAACCAATACACGGCGGAAAGCATTGAATTATTCGTGAACTGCTTAGAAGCGATGGTGGAAACGTGTCTGCCGGGCTGCGGCCCGCCGGCCCGCCGCCC